>JASDQU010817546.1:28613-38973 GCA_032191745.1 Picea mariana
TTTCTTGATGATAATAGAGATGGAAGATCAAGGAGCCAATAAAACCTTGCCATTGAATATTGTCCCAAGTTAGGAGCTTGTTTTGAAGGAGGATCCAAAGGAAAGTGGAGATCTTGGGCCAGAATTTTGATTTCCATATTGTTGTCCATATGTGGTCTTTGTGTAGGGCTTGGAACTTTTCTTGTAGGGTGTACCCTTCTTTGAGGGTGAAGTTTCCTTGGGGTGTTTTCCCCCATATGAGGATGTCTAGATCTATGCTTGTTATGATTCTTCTAGGTAGGATTTTCTACCTCCACCTCTGCAGGTCACATTTAGTTGCTGCTTGAAGCTCTTGGTGGGTGGATTTCCAATTTCTCCATGGAGAGTTGCTTAGAGTGTTCGTCCACATGTCTGCCACTTTGCATGTGGCAAGATTTTGAATGTGATATTCATACAGGAGTAGGTGTTCTTCTGACTGGAGGGGTGGTAGTTGCTGCCAGTATTCTGTCCAGAAGAGGGCGCTTTGGCCATTGTGAATTTCCCAGAAGGCATGTTCCTATATTAATTTTCAATTTTTACAAGACACGTTCCGTATGTTGGAGCCCTGAGTGTTGTCCTACATCCTGATCAGTTGATTTTGTTGTGTGTTTGGTGCATATTTCTATATCCAAAGATTTGCCCAGATTTCTGTCGGATTTTTGAGCCATCTCCACCATATTTTGGCTCCCATAGTGTTGTTTAGTTTGCCAAGGTCCCAGATCCCTAGACCACCAGAAGATTTGGGCTTGAAAACTTTATCCCAGCTAACTAAGGCCCACTTCTTGTCTCGTTTGTGTCCATGCCATAGGAAATTTATTTTCAAGTTTCTTATCTTCTTTATGACTGATTGGGGGGCTGCCAGCGCTGAGAAAAGGTAGGTTGGAGTGGCTTGAAGGACCGAATTAAGGAGGGTAAGTCTAGCTGGTAGGTTGAGAGAGTGGAAATTCCAATTGCTGAGACAGTTGGAGATATAAAGGAGGAGGGAGTACTAGGAAATGTTTCTGGCTGTCGATTCTGAGAGCGAGAGGACTAGGTACTAAGAGGGGAGGGATAAGATAGGGATGTTAAGGAGTTGGGAAATGTGTTGGTGGATGGCTAAGGGTGTGCTGAAGAAGAAGAGTTGTGATTTTTCCAGATTGAAGGTGGTACCTAAGGCTTCAATGAAATTAGTTAGGATGGAGCTTAATTTGTTTTCTTCTTGCACTGTGGGGGTGTTCAAGAGCAAGGTGTCATAAAAAATTGGTTGTGGGAGACCGCTGGTGGGATCCCGTGAATGGGAAGACCTTGAAGGGAGTCGTTTAGAATAGAGGCTTTGATATAGCATCCCAGGCCTTCAACCATTACGACAAAGAGGAAAGGGGAGAGGGGGTCCCCTTGCCTTATTCCTCGAGAAGGTGAAAAGGGTTGTGAAGGGGCTCCGTTAACTAGGATGGAGAAGAAGGTGGAAGATATGAGATTCATTATCCAAGCTATCCATATTTGTAGAAGCCAAAGGATGTTAAGACATACCTCATATATTCCCGTCTTAGTTTGTCAAAATCCTTTGAAAGATCAAATTTTAGAAGCATACCTGGAGTACGTGTGCTCTTGAGTGAATGTATGACTTCGTGGACAAGAATGATGATGTCCATGATTTTCCTTCCTTTCACGTATCACAATTCCTCCTTGGAGATGATGAACAGTAGGATTGGCTTGAGTCTTAAAGCAATGACCTTGGAGAGGATTTTATAAATCACATTGCAAAGAGCTATGGGCTTGAATTTTTTTGGATTTGTTACTCATTCTTCTTTGGGTATTAGGGTGAGGAAGGTGGAATTTAGTGCTGGGGGTACTTTGCCAAAGCTGCAGGATTCTTCGACTAGTTTCCACACTTTGCTCCTTACCATTGGCCAACACGAGTGGAAGAAGTCCATGGTGAAGTTGTCTGGGCCTAGAGTTTTTCCTGCGGGGAGATCTTGGATGGCCTGATTCACCTCTACTTGGTTTATTGGTGTCATGAGAGCTTCATTTTTTTCGTGATAGATTAGAGTGGGGATATTTTGGGTGATCTTCTCAATAGTAGAGGTACGGTCCACAGGGGGTTCTCAGAGGAGGTTTCTGTAGAATCATGTTAATTCCTACGTTATTTCCTGATGGGACAGTAGGGAATTTCCCTACATATCTTCCAGCTTCGTGATGCGATTGATGTGGCGCCTGTGGATCATGGATCAGTGGAAGAATTTGGTGTTTTTTTCTCCCTCTTTTAGCCATTGAACTCGAGATTTTTGTCTCCATAGAATTTCTTCTTGCTTGTATCTTTCTTCTAGTTGTCGTTTGATCTCTTTCTCCTCTTGTTGCTAGTGGGTGTGAGCCCTGTTTGGATTATTTGCATTTGTAGGGCTTCAAATTTTTGTTCTAGCAGTTCCCTTTCCTGAAAGATGTTCCCGAATACATCTTTATTCAATTTGTGCACCTGTTTCTTGAAATGTTTGAGCTTTTACTGTAAGCAGTACATTTTTGTGCTCCTCTGAGTTTTCACGGTGCTCCACCAGCAGCAGGCTAGCTTCTGGAAGTCTGCATGTGAGAGCTAAAAAAATTTGAATCTGAAGGGTTTGAACTTGGGGGTGGCGATAGTGTCTATATAGAGCTGAACTGGCCAGTGGTCCGAGCTTGTCTTCGAGAGGATGTTGGATTCTACGAAAAGGCCTTCTAGAAGGAGAGTTTCTGAGATGAGGAAGCGGTCTAGCCTGCAAGCAATTTGTTGATGTCCCGATCTTTTGTTTGTCCAGGTGTAAGTTCCATTGCCATTCTCTATGTCTACCAGTCCGAGGTCTTCTATGATTTCCTAGAATTTTAAGTTGTCCCACTCCAGTCATTCCCCCCCCCCCCCNTCTTCCAGCGTGAGAATCATGTTGAAATCGCCACCTATTATCCATCGCTTGTGATTAGCTAGAGATCCTATGTAAGCCAAAATTTGAAGAAAGAGATATTTGTCTTGGTTGTTATGCGGTCCATAGGCAGTGATGATCATTCCCTCCTTGTTTGAACCAATGGATATGTAGTGTGTTGCAATGGTTCTTGGAGTGGAGAATCCTTGGTCTAGGATTACTGTAGCAGGGTTCCAAAGGATGGTCAGGCCCCCTGAAGCTCCTTTCAAGTCCGTTTGTTAGGAGTCACAGTTGTGCCAACATATTTTGAGGATTTTTTTTGTGGTTTTCCCCGCACATTTTGTCTCTTGTATTAGAAGTATATTAGGGTTTTCCATTTTGATGCAGTTTCAGAGAGTTTGTTTCTTGGATCTCCCATTTAGGCCTCTAATATTACATCTTAGGATATTCATAGTTAACAGTTTGAGGGGTGGGAGAAAGATCTCTTTGAGATATTATGAATCTATCCTGAGTTAATCATATAGTTTCCCGCCTCCTTGATCAGTTGTTGGGCCGATTTCCTACCCCGTCTCTTGTTTTATTTTGGGTGTCTTCTTGGATCTGGGTTTGGGTCTATGCTGATCCTGAATCTAGATGTGGCCCCTGATGATGAGTCCAGAAATACCTTGTAAAATTTCCTGAGTTGACCCTATGGTAGTGTTTGGAGATCCTTCTTGTTGAGTTCTTCTTCTAGCCTGTCTAGGTCGATTTCAGCTAGGTCATGTTCGTCCATTTCCATGATGGTATATTCTTCCCTTTCTAGTTCCTCTCCTGAGGCTTGATGAGTATGTGGATCTACTTGGCTTGCTGGGGTTTGATATCCTTGTGGTTGTTGATCTTCCTTGTGCTTGTTGTGGTCATTTCCCGTAGTTTTATGGGGGTTTTCCACCTCATCTGCATTTGGAAGGTGATTAAGGGCTTCAAATGAGTTGGTGTATTTTTTTTTCCCCATTGTTATTTGTGGGCTTCTTCTGCGCTTGTCTTCTTCGATTTTGAACCTTGGTAAATCCTTCCTTTGATTTCTCTTCAACTTCTCTCTTAACAGGAGCATTTAGAGGGAAATCTCTGAAAAGGTGCCCGTGTTCATGGCATTTTCGACATATGAAAGGGATGTGTTCATAGTCTATGGTTTGGGCCCATTCCTCATCTTAGTACTCTAGGGTTATTGTGCCTGGCAGAGATTTGGATATGTCCATGTAGATGCATATCCTTGCATAGGAGGTGTACTTTCGCTACTTGGTGGCTTCAGAAGATTTGACATGTTTGCCCAAGGTGTTACCATTGCCCATTAAAATTTCCTCTAACCAAAACTCTTGAGGTAGGGAATAGAGGCGAATCCATACCGGTGCGTAAGAAAAGTTTTCCTTTTCTGGGAAAAAGCGGTCAGTCCAGAATCACAGGTATAGGCCAACAGAGTTGTAGAAGTACAGTCTGCCTTAAAAAATGTGGTCCTTGCCCTCCAGGTTATAGAATATTATTGTGAAGAAGCCTTTGGAGCTTAGTTGTAGCTCATAGTCTCCCTTGGGGTTCCATCACATATTGATCCATTGATCTAGGTCATTTTTTGAGGGCTAGAGGCCCATTAATTTACCTATGAGGGCATGGTGTCTCATGAACTGAGTATGCTCCCCTATTCTAGTGGTTTTGATGACATATATTGGCGTGATCGGGGCTTGAGGGATACATTTTCCAGGTATTAAGACCCAATATTATTTTGGATGTGAAGATTCTGCATCCATGTTCGATTCCTTGCCTCCATTGGTTTCTTCTTGCAGATATTGTTCACGCATTTGCACTGGTGTCTCAAAGGATGTACGACGCACTCGTGAGTTCTCTGGGTCATTTACTGCGATGTTACGATAAGAGGGAGCTTTCACCCCCCCTTATTTTCCCATTCTTCTGAGGTGGTCAGAGTCAGAGATGGTCTGGGCAGGCAGGAATTGGGAGCATGAAAAAAACCCTAAATGTTGCAGAGCTCCATGAAGACCGCTTCTTCTTTCCATACGAAATTTTAACTGAGTGGTGCACATTCCATCCTCTTTCCCCCTTCCTTTTTTTTATCAGGGAGGAGGGACTTAGCTATTATATCAAGGATTCCATAGAGGATGGCTCCCTCCAAGGTCTCCCTTTGCACAACATCCAACCACCCATATCTCACACCCAATTCGTGGACAACACCATGATGACGGGGTCTCCCACTATCGGAGAGATCCTCAAATTCATGACATCATGAAAGAATTTAGCAAAGCCTCGGGTACTCCTATAAATATTGAAAAGTCCCAAATAATTTTATTCAATACCCCTCAAGCCATCTAGACCCATATTTCCCAAATCTTAGGCTTCTTGCGAAGCTCCCTTCCATCCAAATATCTTGGCATCCCCCTCATAGAGAACACCCGTTCCAATGGCTCTTGGGAATCTCGTATCATATCCTTGGAAAATCACTTTAGCTCATGGATTTTACACTCTCAACTTAGTTGGACAACTGGTTTTACTCAAATCGGTGATTTAGTCCATTCCTATTTATCTTTTCTCGGCTTTAGCAACTCCAAAGTCAGTTCTCAATAACATTCACAACATCCAGAGAAACTTATTATGGCAAGGAAAAAAACAGGGAAAATAATGGGCTCTGGTAAGGTGGGAAAACCTTTACAAACCCAAGCTCTCTCGTGGCTTAGAATTAAGGGACCCTTTCACTTTAAATAAGGTCATGGAGGGAAATATTTGGTGGTGATGGATAATACATTCAAAATATCTATGGTCTAAATTTTGGAGACAAAAATATAATCCTTGAAATGAGGAAGCTCAACTAATCATAAGGAACAAGTAGCATAGAGGTTCTCTCATATGGAATGCAACAAGGCTAAATCACTCCCTTGTCCAGGAGCATGCATTCTAGGAAATAAAAAATGGTGAGGATGCACTATTTGGCATGGACTCCTGGCAGCAACTATCGCATATTTAGTAACAAGAAAACTTACAGGAGGCCTTTCAAATCATGTGGCATAACCAAGTCAGCAAAGTTAAAGAATTTTGGAAAGAATCCTCCTCTCTCCTACCTTGGCGAGAATGGATTATTACTCATCAAGATCTCGGTCTTCCCCTGGAAATGGATATAAGGCCATGGTAGGATGAGGTGACCCTCAAGCGAATCTAGATTCGTCATTGACCATACATTTTTTATTGGGTTCACTCTTCTAGAGGAGTATTTTTGATAAAAAGAAGCCTATTCCCTCAAGGTTCACTTCCATATCCTACCGAAGGACACCATATGACACAACATTTGGTAGGATAATATATAGCCTAAGGTTATGACCTTTCTTTGGCTTCTAGTGCACAATTGCATTCTCACCTGGGATAACCTCAAAAAATAGGGCTTCATAGGTCCATCGGTTCGCCCTCTTTCCCAACAACATGAGGAATCAATGGAGCACCTCCTGAAGTAATGTCAATTCATTTGTACTCTTTGGGAACAATTTTCTCTGGAAATGTGCACTTCTAACCATCAACAACATCGTATAATTGTCACAATTGATCAATGGAGACTCCTGGCCTTTAAAAATCCCATTATAAATCGCATCTAGCAGTTGCTGCCTAGTTTTTTTGGTATGGTAGATCTAGAAGGAGCACAACCATAGAATATTCTGCTCTGATAAATTACTAGCACCCAAAATCTAGCTCATAATTTGTGGGAATGTGAACGAAATGGTCATAAAACAAAATGGTCAATGGAGGATATAACTTGCGATTCTAATGAAAAAACTATCCTTACTAATTGGGATCTAGATTCAATTATCATCTCAGATCCTACTCATCCTCCCTCTTGGTCAATCCCCACCTCATGGAAAAGGTCCCCTCCAGGATTTATCAAGCTCAATTTTGACGGGCCATCCAAAGGAAATCGTGATCCTGTAGGCTTCGGTGTTGTCTTTCAGGATGAACATTGGAATATTTGCAACATTATTGTTGGTAGCCTGGGATATAAATCAAACAAATTTGCAAAACTGTAGGACCTCCTCAACATGGATGATATTAGGGGCTAAATTTCATTCATGGGCTAATTTTCCATGGTTTTTCCCAAAAAAATGTTCTTTATTCTAAAAATGATCCGCCCAAATTCTATAGGATAAAATCATTTTACCTTAAAAATTGCCAAAAATTTATACAAACTACATAAAATATCGCCAAACATTTATAGTTGGCATATGAAGGATTAGTAAGATTTGCCAAGGTTTCTACATTTTAAAATAAATTTCCATCCTTAAAATCATCCCTTCTTCTCAAAGACATTCAAGTTGCCTTGATTGATGGCTTTCAGTGGGTTATAGTAGAGGGTGATTCTCATATTATTATCACTTTTCTCTCCAAGCTATTAAATGGCTCCAATCCTGCAAAGAACTCTTTCAGCTAACGATTTCTTAGTAACACGGAATATTTGGAGTCTATGTTGTTACCCCACTTTTTCCTCATCCACTCACATATTAGGTGGGATGCCAACAAGATTACAGACAAATTAACTAATGTTGGAGTAGATTTCCATGAGCAGGATGTGGTATGTGTTGCAAATCAAAATCCTTTTGACCCCTTGCTTATGGAATGCATCGAAATGGAAAGAATGGAGTCTACCCCCATGGATGGGGTGTTAAAATTCCTATAATTATGATGTGACTAGTGGTTCATGACGCTACCACTTGTTTCTCTTCTCTCTTCTTGAGGTCAATGGGTGACGTCAAGGTAAACTTCTAGATTATGCTCTGTATCCAACAACCCTCCATGAAGAGTTCAATGGTGATTGTGTCATGAAAACAGAGTACAAGAAACTTAAGAGGCATTTACAATTCAGGGGTGTCAACGGTTAATGATAAGGACAAGAGTGAGTGTGCCCTTGCTATATATATGCTTTCCAACCCACTAGAGGGTATCATCCAAAGTGATGGTTGTATTTTTCTCTTTGTCTCTAGAGTAAATCCAGCTAATTTTCTCTTAGACTTCTCAGATTTTCTCTGCTCTTTTGGCTTCTTTTCTCTCATCAACATGCCTCGTGAGAGAGGGTGGGTACATAGAGGTAGTGGTTTATTTCTTGGTATTGGAGGTAGGAACTAACATTCTTATACAACATATAGTGGTGAGGATGATGAGTCAAGTGATATAGGGAATCAGATGGAAGGAACAATCCAATACCTGAACCCAACAACAGCAATGCAGGAGCTTCAAAATGACAAGGATGAAGCATATATCTGGAGTTGCAAGGTGGAATGGGAGGATTTATCTTTGAGAGTGAATTCTAAGGATGTTAACACAACTTCGAAAGAAGGCTCTAATGAAGCCATTGTACATTTGACTTTAACCCCTCCTTTGGATATGTGTGTTGGTTCCTCACCCACGGGCATAGGTGAGCATTCTCTTTCACCAAAATCTAGTCCCCAACACTTCAGCATTGATGAAGAGAGAAACACTACCCAATTCTTCTAGGACCATTTAAGTCTTATTTTTTATCTGAGATGTGACATGACCGACCAACAATTTAGGAAGGAGGAGATGAAAAATAAACTTGACCTGTTGTTGGACTGTTGTTCTCCTCCCTCGAAGCGTCAAAAGAACTAGGAGTTTCTTCACCAGCAAGTTATCATCCTAGAATGGTCATCTCTTAACTAATGTAGTTCCCCCTTAGACAGACACCCCCCCTGATGTTCAAATGCTCATCTTTCAAATAAAGGTTCCTTTTTGTCTTAGTAGTTTATGGTTTAAAAGTATTTTTTATTACATTGTCAAACTTTTTCAAATCCCCCTCCCCTTGGTCTGACTTATTATCAATATGGTCCTGGTGTTTGGGATGATTTCTTTTATTGGAAGCCCAAGCAGTAGGATCTCTAAAATGTACTTTGATTTTGGTTGATATAAGGTAACACACTCTAGCTTATAAAAAAAGGGCATTTTCTTACTATGACAACCTCTAATTGTCACAAAATATGTTTTTGTTTAACACATGAATTGGAGATAAGGATGAGTTGTTTTTTCTATTAATATGATATGCATATAAATACATTGGTTATTACCTTTGGATCCATATTCCAAGAGGTCTCTTGGTACCCTAGTGACATTTTCTATAACTTGACTATTCACATTCCATCAAGTTAGTAACCCCAACAGATTACATTTCCAACATTCCCCACCTTAATCTAAAGAGGGGAATGTGCGTCCAAGAAGAGAGATAAACTCTGGAAGTGTCCATCTGATATCTAAAAGTAGACCACTGCTAATGGATGAATGTGCTCTCTCTTGATTATTTGGGTTGGTTGTCATTGATGTAAACCCTTGAAGAAAGTCTGATAGCACAAAGGTATGGGTAAGGGACCCAATTTTGTTTGAGGTATAAGGGCATGAATATCAATGAATTTACAGATAAGACTATTCTAGATGGATAGTACATGTCATTCGGTTTCCGGTGGTATGTGGAACAACACATAACTCCTCACGGTTAGAGAGTTATGGCCATGTGAAGTTCGATAACCCTCATGAGTCATCTAGAAGCCCCAAAAGGTCAAAATAGTCAAAGTGGTTTCAAAGAAGAAATTATTTAAATAATAAAGTGAAGTGATGAGTGTACTATAATTCAAAGTAGATACAAAATATTTAAATAATAAAGTTAATGGAGAAATTACTAAGTGGACAAGTGGTTAGAAGTGGGTTAGCCTTAAAATAAGGAAAGTGGTTTAAGATGGTTAGAAGGTAACCCCTTGAGGAAGATACATAAAAGTATTTAAATAAGAGGAAAGGGTCTCTCATTTTAATTACACTTGATCATATTGAATATCTACAAGTGACTTAGGTAACCAAAGGATATCTGAGGAAAATTTCAGAGGGAAGGTGAAGTAAAGAAGGATGAAATTCAAGGGAGGATAAATTCTTTTGATGATGCTTTCTAAGGTATGTTATTTACAAGACATCTCACAATTTTCGCAATAAATTTTTTTCTAGAATGATCCAGACCGTGAAATATGGAGGCCGTTGAGTAAACACATCCAAGTATATGTGATAAAAATTCCAGCTTGTGGTTCGTTGTATTTTTGGAGTTACACTTTGTGGAAAATAAGGTTTGTGGCTAGTCCTGAAACTAGTCTAAAACAAGTGTTTTGGGTAAAAACGTCATAACTTCTTCATAATAGATCCAAATTCAGTTAGACTAAATGTATTGGTTAGAGTACAATATGTATTATTCTTTGTACTATTTTCAGATCCATACAACAAATATTCTGTGTGGGGCCCGCTCTACAAGTTCACTCTCTAGAATACACCAGAATTCAACAAGGTATGCCATTTTTTATATAACTCCTTTTCTGAGAGGTTCCAAGTAGTGAAACTTGGAGGAATTGCATAAAGACACTGAATAACATTGTGTACCATTTTCAGATTTTTATTCATTATAGGTACATACT
>JASDQU010817547.1:0-14347 GCA_032191745.1 Picea mariana
CTTTGTACTCCGACCTCATTGGGGACTTGCATTAAGACGACAAGGAGCAGACCGCTCTGATACCATTGATCTGGATTTTATGAGTAGAATGAAATGAATACAGATTATTAATAGGCGCTTAACACAAAATAACAGAGATACAGTAAAATTGGTTTTCTATTCAATAACGAAATAAGTTGAAACTGTAAAATGCAGCGGAAACAAGCTTGCTAGAATGGTGGCAGCTTATCTCTGAGAAGAGATGTGACGACAGCGCGCATTCACAAGAAGAAGGTTACAATGAGGCTCTGAAGGCATTTTTACAATAAGAAAGAATGCCAAAAAACCTAGACATCCAAAAACCTAACCCTAGGAGATGAAACGCCAAAAGTCATGTGGGCCTCGTTTGGGTAAGCTACTACATCAACTTCCCGGGGTCGTAACTTTTGTGTACGATCTCCATTTTAGGCGTGTGATAGCCCGTTGGAAAGGTATCTTCAAGGAGATTAATTTTTGGGGCTCAATTATGCCTTCAAGTATCATTTAGGAGCTCGATACCAACAAACTTTCATTTAGGCCCTCAAAATGGCCCCGGAAGTAAAAACTGCTAAAAATAGTAAATTGCCAAAAATGTCAAAAAATTGTTTTGAGCCAGTTGGAAAAGGTGGGTCGCCACCAATATCCATCTGGATCAAGTAATTGGGTTTCAATTGAAAACCAAGATACTTCAACCCTTCATCCAATTCAAAGACCCAAAAGGGAAGCCTAGAAGTAATGGATAACGTCTCCCCCCCATCCAGGTAGGAGAGTGTGACACTTGACTTTTATTCATTAATTACCATGCACGTAGCTTGTTTGAAGAGAATTAGACCCTCACACAGTTTTTCAATATCTCTCCAAGATCCGTCACAAAAAATTAAGATATCATCCATGAAAAGTAAATGTGAGATATAAAAACCCGATGAAATTTTGATGCCTCTGAAATTTCCAACATACTTTGCCTCAATCAAGAAATGACTAAGACACTTAGCAACCAAAAGAAAAAGGAGTGGAGACAAAGGAAATCATTTTCTAAATCCCTGTCTAAGGAATCTGAACCATTAATCAAAATGGAAAAAGACACAATAGATAGACATCCCATAATCCAATTTGTGAAGGCCACCCCAAAGCCAAGATGTATCAACAACATCCGGATATAAAGCCAATTTACCCTGTCATAGGCCTTCGAAAGGTCAATTTTAATAACCGCCCCTTTAAGCTTCCTACTTTTTAAACTGTGTAAACCTTCCTGTACAACCCCGATAGCCTCATGAATTTTCCTTCCCTCCAAAAAACTGAACTGTTTGCTTGAAATATGCCTAGAAAGAATTTATTTTAGTCTTCGGATGATAATTTTTGAGATGATCTTATATATACAGTTACATAAAGAAATAGGTCGAAAATCATCAAAAGTAGCAGGATTGTCTGACTTGGGGATTAATGTGATGAAGGTGGCATTAAGTGGATCGTGTATATGCCCATTTTTCCTGGATTTCTCCACTATTTTTAAAATGTCATTTCCCAACAAGTCGAAGAAACCCAAGTAAAATTTGATCGGCCAACCATCAGGACCTGGACTCTTTCCTTTCTGGAACAAACGCATGAAAAACAACAATTCCTGTTTAGATACCTCTACCATCAAATACACTCATTCGTCCTCCTTCACAAAACGATGGAAGAACCTGGCCACTTTCACAATTTCAGCAATTGAGGATCTCGCCTATGCCTTGAAAAGTTCTTTAAAATGTGAAATCCCCAAAGATGATAAACCTTCAAAAGTATTGACCAGTTTTCCATCCCCTTGATTAAGACCCCAAATAGTTTTTGTCAATTTCTTTCCTTTGGAAAAATAATGGAAGAATTTTGTATTCTCATCCCCGCAGGCGAGCCAAATAGCACAACTTTTGATTCTCCATAGAGATTCCTTTTCATCCAAAATATCTCTCCTCCAAAGTTCCAAATGTACCAGTTCATCCTTACCCTCCCTGGAGAAGAATCCCCTGTCAGGGTCGGCCTGCCATTCCAACAGCGTCTTTTCTATGTTTAAAATCTTTTGTTCCTCTTTTAATTTTTTCTGATGTGCCCATGAAATAGTAGCATGTTTTACTTTTTTCAAGTTTTCCAGAAAGAGAATAGCAGCATGAGTAGTTTGATATTTTCCTAAAGGGGTCCACATCTTATGCACCAAAGCTTGATACTCTTGATCCTTTAACCAACCCTCAAAGAACTTAAAGGGGTTGGGAGTCCAATGAACCCT
Source organism: Picea mariana (assembly GCA_032191745.1). Classification (NCBI taxonomy): domain Eukaryota; kingdom Viridiplantae; phylum Streptophyta; class Pinopsida; order Pinales; family Pinaceae; genus Picea; species Picea mariana. The sequence continues at coordinate 2,276 of JASDQU010817547.1, forward strand.
ACCAAATAATTCCAGAACAATTGGGTTGTGGTACGATTCACCACTACAAGCAACCCATTGTTGAGAAAGGACCAAAGAATCCACTAGATCCTCCTTTAGAAGAAAATGATCCAGACATTTTGTAACTCGATCATCCTCGAGCTTCCTATTCTGCCAAGTCAGTTGTAATTTTACCGCCTCTAAATCTAGTATCCCATGGAGATCAAGAAAATGTGTAAAGTAATTGGTCAGTGGGTCTGGGCTAGTTCGAGGATCCCATACCTCCGCCGCACCCAAGGAAAAAAATAAATCCCCGCCCACAATAACCTCTTGTTCTGAAAACCAAGAGAACTTTTCCAAAGAGTCCCAATAGCGTTGTCGATCAGTGTAGGGACCATAAATGTTAACAAGCATCAAGGAGCGACCCAGCTCTACTGATAAAATGTTGATACCAATCCCCAATTCAAAACCCCAAATCCGATCATAGTTACAATGCTTGAGGCACCAGCTAGTGGCTAGACCCCTCGATCAACCCTTTGCATCCACCACCACAAAGGACCAACCTAGCAAAAGTGATTCTAACAAAGAAACCACCAGTTCACTAACTCCCAATGTTTCTTGAAGAAAAATAACATCTAGAGCGATAACATCAACTAATCTTTTTAAGGATGATTTTTTTGCCAGGTTCGCCAAGCCCCTACAATTAAAAGAGAGGATCTTCATACAGATACCACCTCTTGGGGTTGCTTTTCTCTAAGCGCCCATTCAATGGAATATTTCCTGCCAGAGGCCACATCAATCCTGGCCCGATCTTGTGCCAGAAGTAAATGTGATCTCCTACCCTGACCCCGAGACGAAGACGGGGCCCGAGGAAGAGAACCCAAACCCTACCCGAGCAGATCCTCCACACCACGGCAACCCAAATCCTCAGATAAAACAACCCTGTTGTGTAGAGAATAGTGAATCTTAGACCCCTCAGAAGACTGGGTGCGGGAAGACAACTAGTTTCGTAAATGGGAAGGAGTCCCATTTAATGACGAAGTAGATGAAAGAAAGGAAGTAGCAGATGCCAAAGGGAAGGCTCGACCAGCAAAAGAAGAAGACAAATTACCCCAATCCCCAGGAGACACTGAAGGAAGTGAATCCCTAGATACACATATGACCCCTGACACCTAATTCGAAGGGCCTAATGGGGTATTTATTGAAGGAGGAAAGAGAGCCCCAACAGGAGCGAGAGTACAAAAAGCCACCTCAGGACGAGGCTGGGAGAAGAGAGTTGAGAAACCCACTGAAGGAAAAAAATCCAACCCCACAAAGCCCGACGGAAGCAACAAATCAAAAGAGACAAAAGTAGCAACCAAAGAAAAATAAAATTGTTGCTTACCCAACACTAGAAGAGACCTTAGACAAGCTAACTTTGTGGACTTATGAACCTTAGCTCATTCCAAATCCAGACCACCTGTAGAAAAACCAACAGGTGAACTAGAGTGTTGCCCACTGTCCCTGCCAATGTCTTGGACCTTTGAAACCACCATATGGGCATCCCCAATAGCCCCGGAACCCAAATCCACACGGCCTAACACAACACCAGCACCAACACCCAAGGATCCCTGCACCTTCCCCTTTCGTGGTTTGTATTATAAATATCATGTCATATATTATATGATATTATATGTGTGTGTATGTGTGTGTGTGTGTGTGTGTGAAAGAATTTCTTCCCAATGTTGTTCAAACATCAACAATTATTGTCCTCTGTGAGTTTGTAAACAGGTCGCCCCCACAACTTATATAGGCCATTCTCCCTTATGTCTATCATCATGGGTGGTCCTGGTGTTTGGTCTCTAACTGAACGGATGTGTACACCACAGCCAAAGAATCTTACACTATATCATTGATGCTCTAAGGCTGAGATTGAGAGTACAGTGATTCTCAAGCTTGGTACATAAAGTACCTCTGGTATCTTGAGAATCCTTCCCGATTCTATTTGTAGTGATACTACTCATTTTCCTTGAATAACCACCATGCTAGAATGCACACCACACTTCACAAATCCTGAATCTTGACTTGTGGACTCTTGAACTGCAAGTATTTCACCTTTCATGTGACTTGTTGCCCCACTCTCAATATACCATCCTACCTTGGTATTGTCCTCTAGGTCCAAAAACTAAGTGTACTCATCTTGCAACATTCGGGAAAACTCTCGATTTGCGAAAACTAGTTGCTGCTCTTCTTCCTCTTCTTTGTCCTTGACTTTTGTTGAGGATGCTATCTTCTTTCTTTTCCCTTTTGCACCAAAGCCTAGGTGGACCATAAAATGATGTTAGAATGAAATCAAAGATATGCTTCATCACTCTGACTTTAAAGATCATTGTTGTTTGATATGCCAGAATCCTAATATAATTTAACATGTCTTATGGGGTTGTAAGGTAGCCCAATGATTTTTAGAAAGGATGGTAGCTGAGTAATCCTTACTCTTTATGCCCCTCCTTGACTCTAAAGGGGTCATATTTTGGAAAAAATGGATGATTAGACAAGCAAGAAATAACATATAGGAAAATGCAACATCTCCTTACGGAAAATCCATTGCAAGGAAATCTTTCATGGAGATGCTTCCACGTTACACTGTTGTCAATTTCAAACTGAAAAATATGACTTAGTCGCTCCATATCATGCTAGAAAGGGCATTTTTAGAAAAGAAATACTCTCTTGCAGTGGGCACCAAAGCAAGCATGTTGGCTCTTCTTGCTTTCTTATCATTTTCAGGAAGCTTTCCTATTTGGAATCTAGAATCATTTATATGTCCTTCAACAAGAAAAAGAAGCAATATCTTGTAATTAAGCCTTTGCTAATACCTTGTTCATCTGCTACTAGATCCTCTAAGTAATTTTCTCTCCTTGATGCAAGTTAAGACAATAGTATACTAAACATGGTTAAACAAACTTGTATAGAGATAGACTTGGAACTATAGTAGAAAAATATATTAACCTTGTTGGACCTAAATTGGACATATGTCAAAATTCCAAAATGAAGACACATCAAGTTTTCCTTTTCTCATTAATTGAATCAGTGCAATAGAGAAAAGGTGCAAATTCTTTTTATTTGTAACTACCACATAAAACAAGAGGATAAAATGCAAATAGAGTAACTGGAAAAGGTACAAGGATCATAATGCCTCCCTAGTTTCAATATAGGAAGATGTTATGATTGCGAGATTCAATAATTGTTGCTAGTAGATAGATGAATTTCATTATGGAGCATATGAATACATGTGTAAGCAGAAAGTCAACTGACATTGACCATAAGTAGTATATTGAGAAAAATAATTTTCATGAGACTTAATTCTAAGTTCAAGAATGATATTCATGTTTCCTCATTAATCATATCCAAGGTTTTCACCTAAGGCTATTAATCTAGAGCCAGGAAAAATTTCAAAAATGCGTTCTTACCATTTCCAGGCAGCTTTCTTATTTGTAATCTAGAAGCATTTATATATCCTTCAACAAGAAAAGAGGTAAGATCTCGCAATTAAGTATAGATAATACCATGTTCATCTGCTCCTATATTATCCCAGTAATTTGTTCCCCTTAACACAAGATAAAACAACAATAAACTAAAAATCGTTATACAAACTTGTATAGAGTTAGGATTGAATTATAGTAGCAAACAATATTAACCTTGTTGGACCTAAATTGCACATATGTCAAAACTTCCAAAATGAATACAGGTTATATTTCCATAATCGCATTAGTTGTATCACTGCAATAGAGAAAAAAAGGTGCAAATCTGATAAGGATATTTTTTTCTCCAAGGAAATATTTGCATTTTGATGCTGACAAAAATGAATTGATTTCTACTCTTTCAATGATTTTTTTTTCAATTTGATGATGATGAACTAAGATGAACTCTATAATTTCTCAACGGCCTATTAAATTAATGCTATGAAACCATGAAGAATTATCTTGGGATGCAATTCATGAGAAATATAGATACGTGACAAACAATGGGTACAGATCTTAGACAACCATGAATATTGTCGTCCAAACTCTGGCATCTGAAATATAGACACACCGCAACTAATGTGCATGCATTTCCTATCACATTTACTTCCTATCTCCTCTTATTTAACTAGCCTATGTTGACCATTATTTGTTTTTCTTACCACTACATGGCCTTTTAAAACCCTTAATGGCACAATCAAGGCCCAAATGAAAATCATTCAATCCAAATTCCACTTCCAATCATTCATAGTATTTCCATCTCAGCCAACCAGGTGAACAATACCACATAAATTCATCCCTAAAGTATACCATAATGTAATGATGTTGTACCCATTGACAATTTTGTTTATGACTATGAAATTATTTGTCACCACTCAAAGAGCACACACTATTAGGGTGATTTACTAGTCACGTTCCTTCACAGGCCATGATTTGGACCTGGATGAAGGAGGTAAGGGAACAACATGGTTGACATTTCCAAAGTACCTGTAGCTTGACCCAAAAGCTTCTTTCTATTTCCCTCTCCTAAAGAATCTCCATGTGAAGCCATAGACTCGTCACTCTAAGCATGTTTATTCTAGCTCTAGGAGCCAAGAAAAAACACATAAAGAAAATTTTTGCAGATCTAATAGTGTCGAGGTTTCTATGGCCATGTAGGTTAAGCTAATGGAGGGACCTACCAGTCCATGTGTATTGTTGCATAAATATACAAAAAAAAATGCAAATATACAAGCTTATAGAAACTAGTTCCTAATTCGAAACCATGAACTCCTATATCAAACCCAAAGAAACACACTAATCATACATGTGACTTCAATGAAGACCTTTGCAACTCTGAAATCCTAGTTCACCTTTTGAGTAGTATCCAAGTTCTCTCCACCTCTTTTTTATCGGTCATGGAAACTTCTTATATACACATTCAAGCTCCAATCATGCTCCAATATTTAACCCAAAAATAGTGTTTCTCAATTAATAGTAAACCCCATCCTCTAATTCTCAATTAATAGTAAACCCCCTCCTCTATTCTAACTCAAGCTCCAATTCTCAATTAATAGTAAACCCCCTCCTCTGGTTGGGTCTAGACTATAAAATCCCCAAATAAACCTCACGGGCTCCAATATTTCTTAGGCCCACAAACTAAAACCCCACCTCAAGGGATCCAATATTCCTCGGTTCGACTACTAAAACCCCACCTCATGAGATCCAAACAGAGGAAACACAAATGCAAATGAAAAACACAGAGGAAACACTCCTAGGGGCTACACCCTCAACCTATGAGTCACAAATGGTTCAACCATCACTGGTCCTCTACCATTGAAACCCTAAACCTGCATGCCTATGCATTGCACCACTCCCCACTCACACAAATGATATCCTGCCTCGTTGAATTACAACTGATCCCGGCCATATTTTCCCACTCTGTGTCAGTTTGCATATTCATGAATTGCAAGGATTTTTACTAACAATATCAAATTAATGTATCGGATTATGGTTTATAATGTGGCGTGGTACTTTGTGTCCATATGGCACAATAACGTATGTTTCCATGAGTGAACCTAGGTCATGTCTCCCAATATGTTATGTACCGCTAACCTAGGTCATGTTTCCCTCCAATATCATGTTATGTACCACTAGGCTAATTTCTTAGCCTATGTTTTGGTTAAAAAAAAATTCTTAGCCTATGTTTAATATTATTATGTTGCAGGCAAGGCCCTCCCATTATGGAAGAATTAAAAATGTATATTTTTAGTTGGTGTACAACACTCTTGAAAGACCCATTTGAATAAGAGGTCATGGGGGCATCTAATATTATGCCAAATTTACCTAGGACTTAATGCACATGGCCCCAACCACATGAAAATAGTTTCTTGTATAAGAAAGATGTCTCGCAAGGGGTGAAACATGTTTTTATTAATTAGCATATCTTCATTCTAAACAACAAGATGAGAAGGAAGAGAAATAAGTGAAAGAGGTTGCTCACCGTTCGAAATTTTTGGATGAAATTGCTAGTACTAGGGTTAATTATTTTCATATCTTCTATTTAATATTATATACAACTTTCTAATATGCTTATGCTTAAGAACAAAATTTATAGTTATGGTGAAAAAAACACAATAGCTTTAATAGTCTTTAGTCCATAGGAGTCTTTAGGCATTTTGATTTGTGTGACTAATAGTTATTTAGTTGTGTTTTTTACCCGACAATCAAATTAGTCATTTATTTAGTCATTTTTATGTGTGTGACTAATTATTTTTTACCTGACAATCAAATTAGTCATTTATTTAGTCATTTATACCCATGTTGCAAAAAAATAGTAGAATTTAGTCATTTTTTGTTGTCGTGACTAAAATTTTTAGTCACGTAGTCATTTATTTGCCAAATTATACTAGTGAAAGGACCTAGCCGACCATGAGTTGAAGGACGTGAAATTTAAGAGGGTCGCCTCATATACGGTGAAGGGTCATTTGATCCATCACATATTTGAGAAGAAGTCATCTATGGAGATGTTTGTATCTCTAATGAACCTTTTTCAGAGAAAATGTACAAACAAGAAGATGATGTTGAGGGAGAAGCTCGAAGACACCAAGATGACCAAATTAGATATGGTGACTAGTTATCTCACCAAGATCACTCAGGTACGTGATCAGTGGGAAATTGTTTGGAAAGTCGTGTGATATGAGGATTTGGTGAGGATGATCCTGAATGGTTTTTATAAATCATGGGCCCCATTCATCAAGGGAATCATTGCATGGGAGAAAATTCCAAATTTTGATAGACTATGGGATGATTTCATCTAGGAGAAGATTTGGGAGGAATCACTAGAAGGCCAACAGGTTGGTGATGATGAGAATCTGGCCCTTTCCAGTCAGGAAAGAGGGAGCAGGGGGAATACAGGTGGAAATTAAACTTCATAGGCTAAGAAGAAGGATCTGAGCAAAGTGAAATGTTTTATGTGCCACAAGAGTGGCCACTATGCTTCATAGTGTCCGAACAATAAGAAAGGGAAGAGTAAGTCTCAACAGGTAGCAACATCTGTAGAAGTTCAAGTCAAGGAGTTTGTTGAGAAGTTCGAGAAGGAGTTCTCATTAATCTCTTACCTTTCTTGCACAAATTTTGTAGTGTCTAGTTCATGGATAGTGGGGGTTCTCGTCACATGATGGGGACACATGAGTTATTCACCAGTTGGTCATAGACAAACTCATATCTACATGTGGAACTTGACACTCATGCCAAGTGTGGTGTAGAGGAAGTTGGGATAGTGAGGTTCAGATTGGAGTCAGTAGTTTTTCCGTAGGTGGATGTCTTGTATGTCCCAGAGCTGAGGAGGAATTTTCTCTCAGACTCATTTATGGAGAACAAGGGCTATGCAATATTGTTCTAGAATGAACAAGTGTTCATGAATTCAGAGGGAGCTATCCCCAACACAACAGTCAACATTGGTGTCATAGAGGGTAGGGTATACAGGTTGCATAGCCAGCCTATAAGAGGATCCAAGGGGATCTTGGATCATGGATCGATGTCATTGGCAGAGGACAAGGAGTGGGAGGCTCTGAAGGGTGAGTAGAGTTCAAAAAATTATAGTGTGGGGAGTCAACCTTCAGATGGGAAGAGAGAGTTATCCCCTTCCAGTTCTTTCAGGAGACCGATTTGTTACGAGATGACATTGATGGATCCTCAGGAGCAGGAGAGGCTCTTACGATCACATTGAGGGAGAGAAGATCTTTGACAAAGTTTCCAAACTCCGTGGTACTAATATGTAACATCATCGATTCAGTGACTTCCAGTGCTAAAGGAGCAATTGACTAGCAGGGTTGGAGGGATGCCAGTGTGCAGGATGATGTGTGTGACATTATGCCAAGGTCAGAGGAATAACCAGTTCCAGGGGGCTCTTCATGAAGTACCTTTCTCACTAAGAGGGAGTGTTGATGTTTGTAGCATCATACATGTACTTCCACATAGGTTTCGTGTCTAACATGTGGAAGTCAACCTTATTAAGACTTAGGATATTCAATTTAATAAAGTGATTATTAAAGTGAATGTACTTTTTGTAATTAATAGAGTTTACTTTAAGTCAAATGCTTAAGTATTTGGCATTAGTGAGTTAAATTAAATCCTATCCATTAGATATAAAGTGATGGTGAGATATAGTATCAACCATTGATCACTTTGAAGTGTTGGATTTATATTGTCATTGACGTCAACAAGGGTTAATATGGATTTATCATCCAAAGAAGTATTTGGATATACCAGTTGAAGGAATCGACAGTGAAGAATGAAGAACAATGGTGTTCGTGGGATCAAAATAAGAGCACGATCGGATGGTAAAGAACGAAGAAAATATGTTGATCGTTGTATCAAAATGAAATCATGATCAGACGGCTTGGATCTCTTTCCGCTAGTCTATTGAGAAACCAAAAATTGGTTAAGTATCATATTCTATCGATATCACTTAAAAATTTCTAAGTATGGTTCACTATGGAGGTAACGAAAGTTGGTCGTGCATTTTGATGACATCCAAGAAGAGATATGAGTCCATGAGTCTGAGATTCCGCGAACTTGAGAAAAATCACTTAAAATTTTTCTGAGTATAGGTTCATCTTGGAGGTTGGAGAAGTTGGGCATGCATTTTGATGACACCCAAGAAGACATGTGAGTCTGCAAGTTCGAGAGTCTGTGAACCCATCACATAAAATAATTATACGTAAAATTCCATGTTTAAAATGAATGTGTAACATCTCGTTCTAATGATCACACTTATATTGATTTATTCTTTGAGGACACTTCTGTGCAAGTGATCCGGTTATGGTACATTATTATTTCATTTCGATTATGAGTTATATGATGATGATGATGATGAAGTATTGTGATTTTTGTTACTTTCATATGCATATGTATTGATAGATATTATTGACAAGTTCTCCTAAGTGTGCAGGACACATGACATGTTATGGATGTTGATGGAATCAATAGACTTCCTTGGACTCTAGATTGAGTCAGTGAGTGGCTTGCATTTTGTTTGAGTATTTCATTTTACGCACATGTGAAATATGATTGATTACAATATGCTTTATGTATATGGATTATTGACACTGTTTTTGTCAGTGGATGCAGGCTTGACGATGCTTGCTAAATCGACTCACATAAGGAGTAAAGGGGTCATGCAAAGAAACCAGAAATTTGAAGGAGAGGTGTGGCAGCATCCCTGTCACAGCCTACTAGCACTCTCGTCGTGACCTGAACTGTAGGTTAACAATTACCTAGTTCGAGAGGTTCATGATGTCGTGAGGGAGGACAGAGACAATGGCTCATGAATATTTCTAAGGGGTGCACAATAAGGAAAAATCCTTATTCCTTAGAAGCTCGTATTCTCTCACAAGGTCAATCGAATGGAGTGTTGACTATAAGGGTTGGAAGAACTTCCAAAACTAGTCAAAGGAGAGTGGCACCCTTGGAGCATGGAGGTGCTTCTTGAAGGGCACGTCACGTAATTAAATTATGTGGCAAAATCCTTATTCCTTAGAAGTCCTTAGTCTCTCACAAGGTCGATCGAATGGAGTGTTGACTCCAAGGGTCGGAAAAACTTCCAAAACCAGTCAAAGGTGAGTCGCACCCTTGAAGCACACAGGTGCTTCTTGAAGGGCACATCACATAATTAAATTATGAGTCAATTAAAATCTAGATGGCCTAGAAAATATAATGAAATGTTTAGACCTTGTTAGAATAAAAAATTAATTAGTCAATACATTAAATTAGAATCCTAACAAGCGTCTAAGCCTAAGACTAAGACTAATCCAAGCTCCTCGACCTCCTTCTTAATGTACTACTAGAACTTTACCTTTGAACAACTTCTCCACTTTCTAGACATCCTCTATAACTCATGACAAGACCAATGGATGCTCTAAGGTGGATGGTCTATCATCCATTGCCCCAACATGTCCTATCGTATTCCCATGTTGATATATATATACATACATATATATATATATATATATATATATATATATATAAAATTTTTAAAACATTATCATTATATTCCACTTCTCCCCTCTATGGTGACGAAAAGGGAAAATGTTAAAAAACAAATAAATAAATTGGACTTTATCATTAAGTATTATTTGTTGTTATGAAATTTAAATAAGTTTTTTTCGTTATATTCATTTTTTTAATTTTTAAATTATATTTTTTAATAATTAACATAATTTATTTGAATTTTTTTTTTTTTTTTTAACATTATAAATCACATATGTTAAATGTTTTTTACTTTTTCCCTTTTTTATACTTATACTTTGAAAAAATTAAATTAATAAAAAAAATATTAATTTTTTATACCTTATCTATTTTAAAATAATGAGGTGATGATTTTAATGTTTTTTTATAAAATACATATGTAAAATAAAATATAATTTTTATATTTTTTTTTAAAGAAAAAATAGTTTCAATGTTATTCATTAAAAATAAAAATAAAAATTTACAATACATGAAATGACGAAATGACAAAGAGTCATAAAACATAACCTTTTGTGTCAAAATTACCACACCTATAAAATTTCCATTATCCAAAACCTCAAATTTTAAGGGATAGTCCAAAAATTAATTCAAATCTAAAGAACTAAAACTCTACATGTCAAAAATGTGATTTTTATTTAATTTTAATTATTATTTTAATTGTATTTAATAATATAAATATTATGATTATATTTGTGTTTTCTAATTAAAAAAAATTAGTTAATAAAGTAATCATATGTGTAATTTAGTTGTATTGTTTTTTCATAAAATTATAACCACAACATTCATTGTAATATACTTGATATGTATTTTGAAACACAATTAAAAATAAGTATGGTTGCAAAACAAAAATGAATGCTTATGTTTTAAGAAAATCATTTATGTTTAATAAAATTAATTTTGTGTAATTTTAAAGGTTAGTTTAAGGAGATGTAAGTTAGATGTCAAACCTTTCATTTGAATTTGAAAAGGTTACATGTTTGATTTTCTTGGTCCTCTTGAGATGAGGGGTTGATAATTTAGGTATTGACACTTTATTCTAGTTATTGCTTATCAAAAGTAGTGAAGTTTTAGAAGATTTCTCATACTTAATTATAAGTAAAAAAACTAATTTTGAAAATTTAGATATTAAAATTTATTTTTAAATTAACAAAAATTAATATTTTTAAAACCTAGCATTTTAAGTGAAATTTTCAAACATACAACATTCAAATCAATAATGTCATTTATATAGCTTATTATGAATTTTGGTTTGACACAACAATCTATTCATATGGATCACACAAAGAGAGACTTCTCACTCAACAAACAAAACACAACAACATACACATGTAGAAAACTAAATTCAAGACAGTATCAATCAGTCATTATTTAAAACATACGATGCTAACAAATTTGCTTATAGACTTTAATTGAAATATATATAATGGAAAAAGAACATAATTAAGTGGTAAGGCATTTGAATGTTTAAGACATAACGTGCTAACAAATTTGCTTATAGATTTTAATTGAAATATATATGATGGAACAAGAGCATAATTAAGTGGTAAGGCATTTGAATGTTTAAATCATAGGGTGCTAACAAATTTTCTTATAGACTTGAATTGCAATATATATGATGGAATATATATGATGGAAGAAGAGCATAATTAAGTGGTAAGGCATTTGAATGAGAAGCATTTTGGGTACAAAAATGGGATTTTTAAAGAAAATAGTAAAATCATAAGAATATATGTCATATTGCACTATGTTAAAGACGTTAAAGGTGTTATCTCCTTATTATTAAGTATTTATATGCAAGTTGCATCATGTTAAAGGTGTTAAGTATTTTTATGCAAGTTGGGTTAATGAAAAGATACAAGATATAATAATAAATTATTTAAATTATTGTGTACACATAATAAATGATCAATTTAATTTAATAATAAATATTAAATAAATAAGATAAAACTTATTTTTTTTAAATCATTCATTTTTACAACAAAAGAGAATGACTAATAAATAATGTGGAAAAAATATTTTGTTAAACTCCACACTGCAAGTTATTAAAATAAATACATGTTACAAATTTATCCATTTTAACTTTTAA
>JASDQU010817548.1:14954-26022 GCA_032191745.1 Picea mariana
TGGTGGCCATTTCTCTAGGAGGGTTTGGGATTTGTGATATGTTCTTAGAAGGATTTGCAACTTGTGGGATGTTCTGAGTGGGATTTTCATCTTGCGGGATTTCATCTGGTATCAGAGATCGAAACCTCTTCTCATCGAAGACTATATCATCCAAGCTGGTTTTTTATTTAAACTTAAACAAGGTTTGTTTGAACAGGGTATCAAAATTGAGGTAATCAATGCTTTGTGTACCATACTTGGGTAAGGATAGGCTTTTGTACAAGTAGTATAATGGGTTTGGCGCTTTCTCCCTTGTCCTGCGCAGAAGTTTCTCGGGGTCACACAAGGGCTCTACAAGGTTCGGGTGAGGATTGGCTCTGGTATAAATTGTCTTCGGAGCCAGGGTTCCTGAGTTGCACTACTGTTTGCTACTGGTGTCTTTGACTAGAGTTACCAAGGTAAAGGTTTCAGCCAATATAGATGTTTGGCCCATTGTTACCCTCAGGGGTCAAAAATATAGTTTCAATCATTCTCCCATGGAAAAAAAAAAAATTAATTTCATCCCCAACAAYGRCGCCAGAATGTTAACACTCTGTAAACTTTKTTCAGTTGARAAAAYGAATGAAGGAGGAAACCTACAAACCAACTTTGAGGCCAGAAAATAGCCTTTCCRACCTGGAGAGGGCTCTCTCTGAGACTTCGTCTCTGTACAGGGTATGGCTTAAACTGTCGTCTAGATTTAAGACCTTTATATGATATTTCTGGTTCTATTGGCRAAAGAAAGMAAGACCTTGGGCTATGGACTCAATTTAAGAAAACAATAGAAACAAATGACTTAGTGATTGAACTTGAGAGGATAAAGGCTAAGTAAGCAACAATTTTCAGTTTGGAAATTGTTRTGTGTGGTGAGAGAAAAACACATGAAGCAACTCGAAGCACCGCTAGGGATGAATTCGGAGTTCGCTTAGAAGAAACACAATCGACTAAATGGTGTGAATCTAGAGCACTGTGCGGTGAATTCTAGATTAGAAATCATGCTCTGATTTAGACAGAATATAGATATGAATATAAATAACACATGAAAACATGTACACAAAGAGAGAGTACAATACATCAAACTGCTACAGTTAAAATCTTTTCGTCAAAGCTTCAGGACCGTTGCATTAAGTTTCAATCGAGTTCAAAGATACATTCAATAGTCATTGTATACACTATTTTACCAACCAACATGGCTTACATTGAAAAGAAAAAATATATAGACAAGGGTGTGCCACTTAGGCTACCCTGCACTCTAACTACTATCCCTAGAAATTAGTTTCTGACTATTCTCTGCTAGATGACTCTTCATATGGAACTTTACTAAATATAGGAACTAACTGTACTCAGTCGCACCATAACCACTCGTCTTTGTCACGGCGGTTCGGTCACCCGAAAGATCTCATCATTAGAGGGTGATGTGTCGATGATTTTCCTTTGATAGGGTATCTAGACGATCAAGTGCTCTATCATACTCCTACCACCCATTGTAATAGCCTTGATTTATGTTGCATGATTGTTTGCTGGTGCGTGCATGTGGCGGGTGACTACAGACTATCGCAGGTGTTTCCAAAATGATGACCCTAGTTAGGAAACATTGCCTCTCTTCAAATTGTCACATGCCCAACATACACTTGTCCTTTACAATAGATGGGATTCCATCGTTTTGTGTCATATGTTTGTCGCGTGGGTATCTGTAAGAGTCCCTACTTCCCGGTAGGAAACAGGACGCGAGGAGACACAAATATGTGCCACGTCTGAGAAAACAAAAATTAAGTCAGTTAATCATGCTTATGGTCTCGTCTACAGTTTTGATACCCGAAGTGTTCTCCTGATAGACCAATTGAATTTTTTTAGATTCATTACTTGCCTTTGCAAAACCACGTTCCCTTTCAATTTCTTTTGCACACTAGCCAGAGTCGCGCGGACATTCTCCATGGATGGTCTAAATTCCTTGAATTTCTTTGCATTTATTTCTTCTGACATCCTCTGTACTTCACGTAGTTGTATGATAGTATTTTGCGCTTCCCTGAGTTGCCTCTTGAGCCAAGCCACGTTTCCCTCGCGGCCTTGTGATGTTGATGCTTCGAAGGTCTTCGTTTCTAACTATTGTCTCAGCTCCCTTTTCTCCTAGTATGTCTTAGCGATAGCAAGTTGCACTTGCTTTAACTGCTACAAAGGTTCATGAATATGCGTGCCTTTAGTGTATACCCTTCTTCTTCTGTCGCAGGCTTCTCGACTTGGGCCTTCGACAGGTTCCAGCTGAATGGCGTGCATGAGAAAATCTTCAGTGGATGATTTTTTGCACGGCTCGCTTGGGGCTCGGGCCTCCCCAGTTTCCTTGTTATTCCTTGGCCTACACCTTCTCCGAGGTATCAGATGTTGGCGGGATAGAGCTTCCAATGATTTTCCTTCCTCCGCGGCCTTTCCTATTTCTACCTCCGCGCGGTGATATGTTACCTTGTCCATGGGTAGAGGGTAATCTCCTATGGGGTCCCTGAGGATGTTGGTTGTGAGTAGAAATGAATCCTAGTTGTTTCCCAATTTCCTTAACTCCTCAACTATCAGTAAGTTAATTAGCGAGACATGAGATAGTTTTTTCTTTGACTAGTTTTCTTCAGCCCGAACCTTGTCTGCCATTTCTCGGAGGCTTTGGTGTAAGAAGAAAGGCAGGTTTAATGACCTCCTTCAAGGGAAATGTATCAACGTTATGATGTGGTGTGAGTGTATTCTGTCAAACCTTCCCTCACGCGTGAAAAAATTCCTAATCGTTCTCAGGAGCTTCTAAAAAGGCTCCTGCATATATCTACTTGAAACACCCGCTTCGACTTTCCCATTTAAACAGTTTGGTCTGATGAACTCCTCGTATCAATGTGCATCCAAAGGTATTCCTTTAGACCACCATTTTTTGAGGGGAGGGATCTTCGTTGTGGCTAACAGAGTTTCCTATGTTACCTGGAAAGTGATTCCTACGATTACTACACGAAACCCGTTGAATATGAGTGCAAACAACTCCGCTAGTTCCACGTTGAATCCTTGGATTATCCTACAAAATACCATGCATTTGAACTGTTCAAAATATGCTCTGAAATCTAGATCTTAATTTACCAATGTTAAGTTTTGAGGTTCGGGCCCCACATTTATGCTACTTCGCACACCTTTCCTTATGTTCTAGGATGTTTCCATGATGCAACGCGTATTTGTTCTGCGCATGGTGGATTTAGCACAGACCCAAGGCAGAAATATTGATTGACCCATTTTTGTGACGCAATTGAAGGCAATCAAATTTCCAGCCACGAGAAACTAAAGGTTTGCGGGAAGAATTACCGACAGAGCATAAATTTGGCCGGTGAACAGAATACATGAAGAGTGATTAGAATTTATAATTGGGTGGGCGAGAGATGGAATCATGCCAGGGGACACTAAATCCATGGTGACTGGAGGTTTTGAAGCAAGCTGAAGATTTTTGTAGCACATCCGCGCGACGGGTACACTTTGGGGCGTGTAAAGTACAGCTGATAAGAGCTGCAGAGCATACGTGATATGAGCGTCATGATTTTTCATTCTTTCCGACTTCATAATGGGTTGATGATGGTCACTTCGTTTGCCGACGTGACTTCTATTTTAAAACTTGCCTCGACCTTCAGCACACGAAACCTTCTCTTTTGAGGGCCAGACTCTTTTGGAAAAGACCTTTACCCCTTACACATGTTTTGGTTCTGACATCCCTTCCCAACTCCAAGGGCCAAGAAGCCACTTGCTGACTTCGACCCATTTTGTTGTTCAGTACCTGACCTCACACACTTTGACACACGAACTTTGACTCGAATAAGACTGACTCTAACTAAAAAAATGATGGTGTTAACAAATGTCAATGACCCCCAAGGTACACCATTACAATCCAACAGGTGTGAATTAATTATCTAAAGTCGAACACTCGGCGGAATATCCCAATCAGAGGTCAATAATTAAAACTCACTGTCGAAAGCGAAGAAACCTGCCATTGAGGCATGCAATTTCCAAGGTACCAATTAGTTTCTAAGTCTTGTTCCTGGATAATGAGTTGAAGTCGACAGGAAAAGACTCGTCACAGGAGGGCCTTAATGCATCCCCCATCAATGACATGAAACGGGTAAAAATATTTGAGGTAGATCATAGTAACAAGTGATTTAGCAGAATCAGGACTGACTTAGGGATGGTCGATGCAATAGAAGTCTTAAGGACTACAGAAATGGTTGGCGCAATAGAAGGATTTTTGGGTTGAATTTGTATTTCAACATATTGACGACCCAACAACTGTCTTGAAAACACTGACTCAATAACAGGGATCACAGACCAATTTGTAATCTTATAAAGGAGTATGATCAGGGGACAAGAGGATTTTCCAACCTAGACACAAAGCGAGTGAAAGGGTGTCATGTTCAAAAGTTACTCTTCCATAGAATACAGGTTTAGATACATTTCTTTCCCAATTTTCGCCCCACCATTTCTGGTGAGTACCTCTTTATTTTTACACAAGCTTAAAAAGGATAAAATATGCTTGAACTATAAGCTCATCCTTCGGATGAGTCCCCCGGAGTATGTTTAACGAACCCTAGGAAGGAGTGGTTTGGTCCCATATGGGTCCTTCGATGCATGTTTAATTAGTCCAAAGAAACAAAACTCGGGGGTTTTTCATATTTAGAGAGTTTGAAAAACACTTAAAGGAAAATCCAAAATGTCATTTTTTCGTAAATTAGTCTGATGAGACCCAAAAAGAGATAATATACTTCTCAACAGACTTTTTCTTTAAATACTTTAACGAGCGTGAAAAGAACAAGATCGCTCGGAAATATTTTTATGTTTAGAGAGTCTAAAAAGAGCTTAAAGGGAACTCCAAGGGGTTCCTTTTTCGTATAACCTTTACGAATCCGAAAAAGTGATAAAATTTTACTCTGTTACATTCTCAGGTATTTACGAGCATGAGAAAGAACAAAGACTAAGCTCAAGATTGTTTTAATTTTTACTCAAGCTTAAAACAAAACAAAATTATGCTTGGGATATATTTTATTTTTACACAAGCTTAAAACTAGCCAAAACTATGCCTGGACTTGGTTTCATTTTTATACAAGATTGAACCAAAGGAAACTATGCTTGAGGTAGGCGGTTTCATTTGTACACAAGATTGAACCATAGAAAACTATGCTTGGACTTCCCAACACATAACACAGGGATGGTACTTAATGCTCGAGAGTCCAGGTTCAATCCCTAGATCTCTTTTTTTATTTTTTAATGAGATTGACACAGAAATAAGAACTATGCTCGTAACCTATGTTTCATTTTTTAACGAGGTTTCCACAGAGACTCAAAAACTATCTTTGTGGCTGGTTTCATTTTTTAACGAGCTTGAAATTAGAAACCATGCTCAAAGCTAGTTTCATTCTTTAATGAGCCTTAAATCATAAAACCATGCTCATCACTCTCTTCTAGATCATAGCTTCTAATAGGACAATGCTCCAGAAGGACACCATGTCAAGGGACAAAACTCGAACATGGATTCCAAAATATCTTCACTTGACGAAAGAAAACCACTCTGGAAAGAGCTCATGTCGAGGGTCGTGATAGGGGTAAGGAGGTCAGGCTCCAATAGCCCTACCGAAGAGATCACCATGTCAACTACTGAATCTAAGTCATAAGATATTGAGCTTACAGTGAGAGGCTCTTATGCATCGACAACTAAAGGCATGGGAGACAATGCCACATAATTCACCTGTGGCAGGGGTGATACTCACTGCATATATGAATCGTTTAGGGAAGTCATTGAGTTGGTGGTCAAGTCAGGACCAACAAATGAAAGTTGATCAATAGTCACCAATCTTCCATCGTGTGGGAAATATATCACACGAAAAAAAGTGGACACAATATCTTTCATGTCATAGACATAATCTTTCCCAAGGAGTAAATCGAAATCCAAGGGGTCTTAGACTACCATGATGTCAATAAAGACATTTTTCCCTCCCAAAGTTACCAAAAAGTGAGGAAGGGTCCCTAAAGATTGATTGGTTTTTTTGTTGAAAGCCAATAGATTCTTCATAACCGGCACAAATTGAGGACAACCCAAAGTTTGCCAAGCAATAGAGGACAAAATACTAATGGACGAACTTCGTCCATCGCATATGAGGAATGTCTCAACCACAAAAATGTATTGTAATATTGAATGGAATGTGAGAGGGAAGACAAGGTCCAGTTAGCGCACCCCAATCAAAAAGGATGGCCTCATTCCTTCGAGGGGGTTCCACGAGAGAAGGAGGAATACCCCCCAGCACGATATATTTTGTATCAATGAGAAAAATGTGGGCATAATTGGGTTTACTCTCTAGAGGGAGAGTAGGATCGACCAATGACAGGATCTGATCGATCACTTGAGTTGCATTCTCTAAGGGGAGAATGGGGTTGACAAGTGGAAACAGATCGACCATTCGGGTGACACTCTCTAATGGGAGAGTGGGATAGACTGATGATGGGATCAGATTGACCACTTTGTCAATAGGTTCAACTAAGGATGTGACCATATTGACTAAATAATCAACCGGAATGACGGACGAAGGGACTGGATTGATCATTCCATCAACTACAGGTGGGTTGAGAGTAAGCTTGCGATAAGAAGATGGAAGTTGAGGATGGGAAGCAGTCATGTCTTCCAGTAATTTTGAGGCTTTGTCCATATGAGGGAAAAGGTGATTTTTATGACCCCCTCCACATAACATACATGGGAACTTGACTCTACTTTTTTTCTTCCCAACGGTATGCTGAATAATTGACAGGAGCTCAGCAGCATGTTGTTCAGAGGTTGATGACACGGGTTGGTGAGGGTGTGTAAACCATGCTTCTATAACCTTGGATAGACCAGGTAAATCTTTAAGAATATGGATACCCTTACAAAGCTTGTAAGGGTACTTGCACTGACGGGTTGTTTGGGTGATTCTGGCATCATCAACACTCCCAGTATAATTATCAATAACTGGTGGTTTTCCAACATGTCTAGTAGTGGTTGGAAGTTTAGACCCTTGCTTATTTTTCTTCTTCTTAATCTTAATTTTCTTCTTCTTCTTATCTTTAGAAATACCTTATTGGATGTCGAGGTTTTTTCATACAATTTGGCTAATGCGTCCATCAAACCCTTCATTGTCTTTTCTTTGGAAATATTGAAAGCCACCGACACTGCCAGGCTCAGCCGTATCATTCCTAGAGCCTTTCTGTCAAGAATCTTCCATTCTTCGTCCTTCATAGCCATCGGCTTCTTTGTTATTCCGCCCAATGGTGGGAATAGATCCTTCTGATATAAATAGTCTTCCATCTGCATCTTCCATAACTAGTAGTTTTGGCCGTTAAATTTCTCGACCCTAAAATTTTCATCTTCAGACATTGCTCCCACTCAAACTAGGAACCCTCTTTTCCTACGAGTTACCTTTTGCTCTGATCCCAGTTGTTAGAAAAACAGGACCGTGGAACAATAAAATAAAACAAATGAAGAAACAAAACATAGAAGATACACAATACAATAGAGACAGAGATTTACGTGGTTCACCCAGTGTGGGCTATGTCCACTAGAGAAATTGTCAGCTCCTTCCTTTATTATTATTTAGCATATGAAGGGATACAACCTACAGCAAACCCGTTGTAACTTCCTCTTCTTTCTCTCACAGTCTCCTATCTCATAATAAAATATTCACCATCAACCATAGCTGCAATGCATTTCCCTCATAAAAGAGGGTTGCCTTCTAGGGAAAAAAACCATAACATAATCTCTATCGTTAGATCTGTGACCTTATAATGAATGGTCCATATTTACAATGAAATTAAAATATACATTTACAAGGAAATTTTTCCTTCGAGGGCCCGCTTGCCCCCAAACCCCCTAACCGGGGGGATAGCCCCCCCGGACCCCGTAGAGGGGGTACCCCCCCTCTGCACTCCCCCACGTGGAAGAGTGTACATACTTCTGGGGTGTAAATACTTCATGGGGTATAAACAGGGCTGAAAGTAAAAGACCTCTTAATCAGGAAGATAATCATGCTCCACAACCAATAATAGGGGTGACGAAAACAATGTGTAACATCCCTGGCCCACTCATGTGAATCCTAGTTTTGGATCTGGGGGTACCATGGCCCTGCCGTCTATGTCTTCATTTGATAGGAGTCGTGTCCCTCAACCAAATCTCACTATGGGAGGTTGGAATATCCCCTCTTACGGATCCATTCCTAGCCATGCTTTTTTAGGAGACAATACCCAAATGGGTGGTTATTCTACTTATTACACCCCATCCATGTATCCTTCGTCCACCATGCTAGTTCCTATGAACACTTTTCCCATGGCAGGTCCACATATATCTTCTAGTCTTTCATGCGGGGGGAATCAGTTTTATGGTTTGGGCTACCCTCTTCATGGAACCCCTTCACATGGGAGAAACATATATTCTCACTTGAATAATCATTATCATACTTTTGTCTCTTCAAAGAAATTTGATTCAGTGATTATTCTTGTACAAACCTCTATGGATCAATTAGGTGGAAGACACTACCTTTCTGGACAGGGACAAGGTTTAAACCAGGACCCTTCCTGGCCTACAATGTCTCAAAACTAGTCTTTCCCGAGACCTTGGTCTCAAATTCCACAACTCACCATGGTCGCTAGTCCAGTCACTGCTAGTCATACTAGATCTCCATCACCAACCACTGCTAGTCATGTTGGAGATTGTTCGACGACCTCTGCAAGTCATGTTGAAAACCCACAACCAACCACTGCTAGTCATGTTGGGGGCATCACTCTAGTCGCCATGAGTCATATCGATATCACATCTCCAACCTCTATACACCATGTGGGAGATGAACCTCCAACCTCTGCCAGTCACGCTGAGAGCATGTCACCAGCCATTGTAAATGACGTTGGGGGAATTCATACAATTGAGAAGCCTAGACGTGTCAGACATAAGCCCAAATTCCTTTGCAGGAATTACGAAGGAAATCACCTTACTCATTTGTGTACTGCTACTGCCAAGATACTGGAAGCATGGTTCTCACTTGGGGGCCCTTCGGGTTCTGAGGTGTCTGTGGTTTCCTGACACTTTTTTTCTCCTTTGATTTACATGGAATTCATGCCAATGCAATCCTCACCTGACCACAACCCCATTTTTTAGGGTGAGTCGCCTCCTAGCCTTGTTTCCACACATCCTATTCAACCCATGGTTGAAGAAGTAGTCACACCGGTGCAATCTTCGGTCAATCTATCTCTCATTTTGGAGGGTGATGTGTCATTCACTCATGTCATCAACATTTCTAGTGCTACACCTTCTGAACAAGAGAAATTTTTACTCTCCCTGAGCACTCTCCCTTTAAGTCCTGGAGAACTGCCCTTTGATTTAGATGGTCTTGTGGGGTATCCAATGCTGCCTCCTATGTCCTTTCAAGTAAGAGACATTATCTGATATATCATGGAGAAGGTAACCTATGCTAGCACTTTATCATCCTCGACTTGGAGAGCTTTGGGTTTTCCCAAGCTTGTGTCGTCTATTGTAATATACCATATATAAAATGTATGCAGAACAGAAATAAAATGCTATAAATGGAAGAATAACAACAATATAACCAGAACATTCACCACAATAGCACTGAAATGATATGAGAATAATAGCAGAAATAACACTTTGAATCTGAAAGCAATGTTCACGGGCCTCTTCGAGGGGGAAACCTCCAGTTGAGCAGATCTCTATTAAAATAATATCCAAGCTAGGGTTCTTATACCCTTGACTCTTATTTATACTAAAAAGAAGCATCTAGAGGAAGATCCTTCTAGAAGCAGAAGCTTCTATTAGGTCTTCTTACATCTGCCTTATTATATTTTATTGAAAGACCTTATTAATATTGACCTTTATTACATCCGAATATATTGTTCTACCTATGTGCGGGTTAGGACCCTAACATGTCTGCCCGCTTAAAAACAACCTTGTCCTCAAGGCTTGAGATGAGGAAATTGTTGCAGAATGGTAGTTGGTTCCCAAGTGGCATCTGCTGGAGTTGTATCTTTCCGCTGGATTAGCACTTCCTTGATGGTTCTCTGATGTAGGCGACACTCACGCTGGTCCAAAACTACTTCTGGTTGTATCCAAATGGATCCTTCCTTAGCTAACTCTGGAAGGTTGGTTTGAATTTGGAACTTAGCTCCAATCACCTTCTTTAAGCATGAAACATGAAAAACATAATGTAGCTTCGAATGGTTGGGCAAAGCTAACTGATAGGCTACTTGTCCCACACGCTTGAGAAATATATAAGGACCATAAAATTTGGACGCTAGCTTCTGACAATGCTCAGCCTTGAGGGAATTTTTCTTGTAAGGTTGTAGTCGAAGAAACACTTGATCCCCTTTTGCAAATTAACGTTCAGAGAGACCTCGATCTACTTGTTGCTTCATGTGATTTTGTGCCATGACCAAATTCTCTTTGAGGGTATGGAGAATAGCCTCTCGAGTTGTAAGTGTTAGGTCAACCTCCTAGACCTTCGAGGCACCCAGTAAGTATGAGAGAACTGAAGGTGGCTTCTGTCCATATACCGCTTCAAAAGGAGTCATGCATGTAGATGTATGGTATGAAGTGTTGTACCACCATTCAGCTAGGGTTAACCATTTATCCCACTGATTTTTCTATTCCGAGGCAAAACACCTCAAATATGTTTCCAAACAATCGTTGACAACTTCCGTTTGGCCATCAGTCTGGGGATGATAAGTTGTGCTGAGATGCAATTCGATGCCTTGTATCTTGAACAGTTCTTGCCAAAAATTGCTTGTGAAAGTTGGGTCACGATCAGAAACAATAGAGTGTGGCATGCCATGAAGCTTGAAAACCCGATCCATGAAAATTTGAGCCACTGTGGATGTTGTAAATTGGTGTTGAAGGGCGCAGAAATGAGCATACTTGGAAAGGTGATCAACAACCACCATGATGACTGATTTATTTCCCGATTTGGGTAAGCCGGTAATAAAATCCATAGAGATATCCTTCCAAATAGCAGGTGGAATCGGG
>JASDQU010817549.1:5281-26081 GCA_032191745.1 Picea mariana
GAACTCACATGCAACTGAAGATTCACCACGGTTAACTACATGCATGTCAGATCCAGTGGAGACCTAGTTGAGATAACAGGTGAAAGGGACAGTTTGGCTATCAGTTGTGATTTGAGTGAAGTGCACTCATGCAATCACACATGCAGTGGATATGCTCATGAGCATGTGCAAACTAAGTAATTCGAATTCAATTGTGAGAATTATAATTGCAGGGATTGTGTAGAGGAGGTAGGTTGTCTAGACACAACCAATTGGCACATGTATTTGCTGAATTTTTGTATGACAGTGTGAGACGATTGTATTGTACTGAGAGCTCTTGGATTAGAGTTTTGTATGAGATTGTTTCATAATCCATGATATACATAATATATGATAGTGGAGTTTTTTATCTTTACGCTTTCTCGGAAAAACTTCTATGTTATGTGTTCTTGATATTTCACTTTGTGATAGTGGTTTTAATTTCCGCAAGAATATTAGTAGAAGGGATTTGGTATTTAACAGTGGCATATAATTGTTAGATCAAGAGAATCGCAGGAAATACTTAATTTGCATTGAAATTTCTACAATTATTATCACAACCGCCATGATAATCATGTGTTGCAAAACGTCCTGCTAGGTAATAACATGGTATATACTACATTTAGATCAGCCAATCCATTTCATTTTGGAAACAAAGGATTAAAATGATGAATTGTGAAGCCAAAAATTACCTAACTCGTCAGTTGATTGGCCATGAAAAAATCTATCATCACCTCCTGCAAATAGTATTGAGTGTCAGTCAAGCTATGAACATTTTTCTCTTTTACCAAATAACAAATTGAAATAAATAGAGAGAAACTATAAAATTCATTGGGTGTGAGAATTACTTTATATAATGGCACAAGCCTAATGTTTCATATGACTTTAAGAAACCAAAACTGGCTTTATCTATAAATAACATCAATTGGGTAGAATATCACACTAGGGAATAACTACCAGTTTCCCATCAAAGGTTGGGTCAGGGGATTTCAAAAATATATGATTTCACATTATTATAATATCGATTAATCTTCTTCTTAACTTTTGAAAGAAAAAGAAGGTAATTAGAGGATCGTTAACGTACCAGCAGAGTTTGTGTGGGAATTGCTTCAATCTCATATGGAGAAAATCCCTTTAGTTGTAATGTTAGATGAGCTGCCATACCCCCTACCACCACTATCATAAAAGTCGAGCAGATCAAGAACACATCTCGATATGTAAGTTATATATTTGGTGAGAATTCAAATATGAAGTTGTATTTGATTCTTGTACTCCTCCACATGAAGTTATTGCACCCATACTATTTGCAATGGCTATGAACACATATAGTGACCAAAACTCTAAAGAAAGAGTTGGCAACTTGGCCCATATAGTCTAGACCATGTACTTCTCTATCCAAAAATTAAAACAAGGGGTCCATCTTTTCAATGTTAATGGCGTAGAACTCCACAACAACCTCACCTCCAACATTTTAGTAGAATTTTCTATGGATTTAAAAATAAATGTAATCCAACCCCTTACCAAAATGTAGACTTTGGATTATAACATAACAAAGTTCTACAATCATTGTCTAGCCATTCCCCTAAGTATTTTTCAAAATATTGTGTACCAAAGAAATGCTCAATCAATTTGTGGCTTCCCAGTTATACCACTTGGTTCATTTTTATATCCTCACCCAATGCAAGTTCATTTTATTTTTCCAAAAATTCACACATTTCCATCTCTTATGACCAAGATTAATGTTAGGTCAATTAATTTCTCTTGATACGTCATCCACACTTTTGGATCCTAGGGTTTTTGGATGTTTGTGTCCCCTACCACCAACACCAATACCTTACAATTCTTCAGTGCTTACTAAGTAAAATTTATATTTTGTAATATTTCCACCTACTTGGTAATGGGGTGTTAAGAATAGTAAGTCTTATGTCATTAGGTTTTGATCTTCAACCTTTTCCTTACCACCATTTTCGAAATGATGCAAAGAGGAAATAAACCTATGTTGGCACCCAAAGTATTGGATTAATCTTGTGCACGCACACAAAAAATGGTGTGTGTTCTCTTTCCAAGTTTTATGCACACCCAAGCAACTGCACAAGGGGCGTGCAGGACCAAGTTTTGAGATTGTGCGCCAAGTTTAATATATACCAAGTGCATGTTGGCTCGAATTTTGTTAGTTGCATTGGAAATTAAGAAGACACAAGCCGAAATCAAGAAAGGAATCATCGGGAAATCTCCCTGAATGAATACTGCTAGTATCACAAGGGAACATGGGATAAGAAGACGATGAGTTGTCTAGGAATTTAGGATCACCTGGATTCTAGAAAGGCTACATGGACTGCAAGTAAATTCCAAAATCATGAGAGGTAGTTTGTTAGTAAAGCGAGTGGAGCAAAGCTAAAAGAGACAAAGCTCTAGAGCACACAAAGATATAAAAGGAAGCAACGACATTAGAAATAGAGTTATTCAATTAATGGATTCACTAAGTTGTTGTTGTTAGTTGTTCATTTTCCAAATCTTTCTCTAAGCCTTTGTAGTAGTGTAATTTTATAATGCTTCTTAATAGAGTATAAGTATGTCATACATATGTGGTATAAAAGGATATGCATGGTGCAATATGTTGTAATTCTAGGGAATTATCTAAAGAGGACATGAGACTCTATTGTTGTTGAATATAGTTTGCTTAATGTATGCTTGTGTTCAATGGAATGGAAGGAGTAATAAAGATGTAACAATTTTGATCTATCGTGTGTCACTCATTTCTTATTTGGATATGTGTGTGTATTGTTTTACATATTGAAAAGAGTAAGTTGTTGTTAATAGAGTGTATGAATTCTATCCTAGATGGATCCATGTGTATTTAGTCCTTCATCCCTGTCACAAGACCAAATAGTCTCTGTGATCCTCATTATGTCTCGGGTGAGACCTTCTTCTGCCTTGGCTGAAGATTGATATGTTGATGCTTTGGGGTTGTTGTTGGTCAACTCTTGATGAACCTTGGCTCTAAAATACCCAACATTAAGAAGGACATGTGCAATCATGAAACAACCCAATAAATGATTATGTTTCTGGGACCTGAAAGTATTTTATGGAATGATGAAGCAATAAATGATGTGGTATCCATCTTAGGAGGAAAATCAAAATTGGATAACTGCAAAGGAGCATGAGTTTTCCCTACGAGAAACTCAAGTTATGAGAGTGAATGTGAAGAGATGGAAAGATAAGTATCTTTATACTGATATGCATGAGACGTTCTTTGTTGAATTTCCTTATTTTTTGTATGAATGGTTGAAAAGGAAAGCAACTACCAATTATGCCTTGTGGCCTCTAAACCCAGTGATTTTGGGATCAAGCCACACTTGATAGGTTGAAGGAGTTGGAAAATAAGTGGAATCAGGCCATTGATTTTTTGGTTTTCTCGAGTAAAGAAAGGCTATATCCTTGAATTTTCTATGGATTACATTGATTCTTTCAGCAAGGTTGAAATATTTTTTGTGGAAGGTATGAGGAAACGAATGCTAGAAGAGATTCAACTCTGGATAAAGATGTTGTTCACGGATAAAGGGATTATGCACATGGAGGCTGATAGGATGGCTGAGTAAACTCCCCTAGAACTAGGGGGTGAAAATATGGGGGGGAAATGAGAGAGGATATGGATCCATTGAGGAGGATCCAAAAGTTTTTTAAATGAGGTGAAAAATGGGATGGACCCACAAGGGAAGAGGAGAGAGAGAGCTGATAGATATGTAAGAAGATTTGAGATAAGGAAATCAGAACAAAGAGATGGAAATAAAATAGAAAGGGGCGTGAGACAAGGGGTTAGGCATGAGATGAATAGAAAAGAGACTGCACCAAGAGGAAGTTCAGAAGAATGTGTTGTGCCAGAGTGAAGCACAGGTGAAGATAGGCCTGCGAAGTGGTGCGGTGTCGAGAGTAGGGTGTCCAATGGGGATACCAGTAGTAGTAGTAGCAATATTAGTAGTAGTAGTAGTAGTCTCAGGCACCAAGGTGATGAAGTATGAATCCCTTGACTATTGTGGAGTGTCACAACCTAGAAAGAAGATGAGGCGTGGAGCATAGGTGCGGGAGAAAGGAAGGAAGACAAAGGATCCCCTAGTAGCGAGGGAGAAGAATTGTTGGTTGTAGATGGTCTTGCATGGCTACAGATAGGAAAATCTCTAGGTCCCCTCACAAGAAATGTTACAAGGAGATGGAATTATCCCCTCTTTTAACCACCCCCTTTGCACATTTGTAATCAAGAAGAAAGAATAAAAAATAGTGAAGTGATTGGAATAGGATAAAGAGGAGAATAAAGAGTAGAAGAATATAAAGGAGGAAAAACAAGTGAAGAAGAAGGAGAGTCAGTGCTAATTCACCCAAGAGAGTATCAGTGTTGAGAACCTTGACACCAAGCAGTCAGGTAGGAGGAGTTGGTTTGAGAGTGTTGATGGTGAATCAGGATAGCACCCTAAGGCTACCTGTGTTCCATGGAATGAGTAAGGATGAATCAAAACAAAATTGGTTCACTTGAAAGAAATATGGTTTATGAAGAGGATCATAGATGAAGCAACACATATTGTATTGATGGAAACTGCGTTTAGGGATAGAGTCTTGATGCGGTACATGAAATACAAGGCCATTGTGCCAGTGGGACAAATGAGGTCTCTAAAAAAGATCAAGAGGGATTTACTAAAGGAATTTCGAAATCCCAAGTAAGAATCTTAGTGTAATACTAAGATCAAGGAGATTAAGCAACAATAAGAAGAAATCATCTGGGACTAGGACTAGCGGTTTAATATTTTGTTGGATAGGTCGATGTTCTAGATTCAGGATGTACAACATAGATAATGGTTTATTTTGGGGTTTATTCCCCATATCCAAGTCCTCTCACCCAGTAGAAGGTGAGGACATAAGAAGAGGAAATATATATTGTGATGTGCTTGGAGGTCACACCAGGAAGGGTTGATACATTAGTGGGATTAGCGTAGGTGCAGACACAATTTTCCAATCTAGCGATGCAATTGTAGAATGTGTAAAAGAAAAATATCATGTGCGAGCATGTATGTTGTACCACATGTTGATCCGAGGGCCATCGCAGGGATGAGTTCCCTGTACTTGTCAATTATGTGGTGATGGGCGTGTTGAATCCATTTCCAACTGGATAGACAAAATGGTGTGAGATATGATGATAGTGGGGCCATGTACCACCCCACTTCCCAACTTTGAAAAAGTATCAAAAGATGCATCATACTATGTTTTGTGAGTTATGTAAATCCGTGGGACATTATGTCAATAACTATCTGTCACTCTAGCTAATGCAATACAATACATGTGATGCATTAAGAGTACAGGAGGATAAAAAGGATGGTGATCATGGTGGTGCTAAGAGAGGGAGATACCAAGGTGGTCCCAAAGGTGGAAATGGGTGCGGTCACAACCGATGATATGGTGGAGTGGGAGGAAAAACCCCCACTTGTTTCAATTGTGGAGAAATTGATCATGTATCAAGGTTTTATACCAAACCATGCATGCTTTATTCATACTACAATATTCCTGAGCATGTCACAGAGGACTGTCCTGACTTAGTGAAGAAGTGGGAAGAAAAGAATACACATTGCAATATGGCACATGCAGAAACATGCATAAATAAGAAGAAAGATGAGGAAATAGATGTCTGGGTAGTAACCCAAGGAGGAGTGAAGGAAAGAAAAGTTTTTGAAAAAGGTGAGAGATCAGGTCAGAAGCCGGAGAGGAAGATAAGGAAGGAAGCACATTCCCATCCTAAGTTTGATGCTTCCCAACAAAAATAGTTTATGCACAACATGCAAAGAGATATTGAAGAAGAAAGAGCACATGAAGAATTGTAGCACACGACACAAATATCATTGGAGGTGGCTCATATCCATGAAGAAGTACAATGAGCAACACAATGGTCGCTTGAGGAGTCCCAGATCCATGAAGAGGTACGAGGGTGACCCAAAGGTCACTAGAGGAGGCTTGCATTGGGGAAGAGATCTAGTGTGTGACACAAATATTGTTGGAA
This sequence comes from Picea mariana, assembly GCA_032191745.1. Classification (NCBI taxonomy): domain Eukaryota; kingdom Viridiplantae; phylum Streptophyta; class Pinopsida; order Pinales; family Pinaceae; genus Picea; species Picea mariana. Next base: position 11,340 of record JASDQU010817549.1, read on the forward strand.
TAAGATCATTTGTGCAAGGAGATGTATCCTACAATGTGGAATTCAATGGAATAAGAGTGTATATGAGAAGAGATGTGACACACTAAGAAAATATCACTTGAAGAGAAACAATAAGAGGAATTGCAGTGTGCAGCGCGTGTTGAAGCATTGCACAACTTGGAGCGCAAGACAGACATCAAGGATCAAGTAAGTAATTTATTAAATTATTGTTTAATATTACTCAATGATCCTAAGTTCGTGAAGAAGTTAACACAAATGTTATCCACTTGTTGGGGAAAGAGATAACAGATAGGACTATATCATCTCCCCTACTAGGAAAATATTTGTGCCAAGTCAATAATAAAAAGTGCATGGGACGCAAATTAAAGATGACAATAGAGCTTGGTGGCTATGACATGGATGTATTCATGTTGGATTTGTGTTTCGACGTGAATATCTATGCCAAAGAAGTCATGGCAAGTGATGGGTAAACCAAAATTGATATGGTCTCCCATCTAGTTATGGTTGAAAAACCAATACAATATATATCCTATAGGTCGAATGGAGCAAGTTGAGGTGGATATAGAAGGGTTAAAGACAAAGGATAAATTTGAGGTCATGGAGAGATTATGGATGAATCTGACCCATACCCTTCCTTGCTTGGCATAAACCGAGCCTTTGAAAATAATATCGTGTTGAATTTGAAGAAGAGACGTATGTCATTTGATACATACACCCTATGGATAGTCGAACTGTTGGATCCAAATGAAGGAGACAAATACAACAAGACAATGTATGAGGATGTGTGAATTTCTATTATTGAAAACATTTATAAGATTACTGGGTGTAGAGACAATTACATTAACCCCACTCCAGATGGAGAATTAAGTTGGAAAAGCATCAACTCATATGACATTAATTATGAATATTCCATGGAAAGGTGGCAAAAGAAGCTATATGAACTTTCGACAAAGAGGTGTGCACATATGTCCAAAAAAGTGTGTGAGGAAGAGTTTCGATCCTATCGGTACGATGGGTCGGAAGTGGTGGACACACGTATAGTGTTGGCGCAATTTATAGGAAGAGTGTGCTTTTCATTGATGGCAAGAACAACAACGATGATGGAAAACATGAAAGTAGTGATGAGATTTCAAAGATTCGGACTTCGGAGGATATGAAAGGAGTGCACAAATCCACAATTGGGATAAGTGTCAAAGTGACTCTTTAAGAAGTCGAGAGAGAAAAAGACGAAAAAGCTCAGAAGAGATAGCGCTTTCCAGAAGTGCAGATGAGGTCCAAGAGACGAACTCGCAGGAGGAGCAAAGGTCGAGACCCTTGAACACTTAGAAAACCTTCTAAGTCGGAGAGATAAGAAGTTCAGGAGGAAGAATGACAGTGGCCGTTGGATGACCGATCCTAAGGACCAACAATTGTTCAATCAAATCAAGGTATGTGAGCCTTAGCGCTTTTCCAGGTGAGGGAGATTGCCAAAGTTCCGAAGTCCCTAAGTAATTTGAGACCGTTCATCACCAGGAGGAGAATCTGGTTCGTTGATCATCAGGAGATACGTGTCAAGAGACCGTGAGTTTAGGAGGGAGCAAAGTTTGAGATTTGAAATCCCCGAAGCCTGGAGAGTCGGAGAGCCAGAGTAAATTTCAATCTTTAGATCCATAGGGATACGTGGAAATGGATTGTGAGCTATGGATAAATCACTTTGAGAATTTTAAGTTTGATATTTGAAATCACCGAAGCCCGAAGAGCTAGAGAGCCGGAGTAAATTTCAACCATCAGATCCAGAGGGATATGTGGCGAAGGATCGTGAGCTCCGAATAAATCTCACTTCAATAATTTCCAGTTGAGAATTGAAATTTCTGAAGCCCAGAGAGCCGAAGAAAATCTCGATCATCTGATCATCCGAAATAGATCTCATTCGGAATATCGTCTGAATAAGATCTCAAGCTTCAGATCGTTCGAAGTGAATCTGGGTCGTCTGATCCAGAAAAGACGTGGTGTAAACCTGTGGACTCTGGGTAAAGACCTGAAGTAAGCCTCGATCGTCTGATTCAAGGACATGTGGTAGACCATGTCAGCAAGGACATGTGTCAGACCACATCAACCAGGACATGTGGTAGACCACGTCAACCAGGACATGTGGCAGACCATGTCAGCGAGTGACACGTGGCAACCAATTGACCTGTGCCAAGTCAAAAGGTGACGTGTGTAATGTTACGTCACTCTGGGAGTTTTACTTCGGGAGTTTTACCACCAACAGATGCCCTAAGTCCCAAAGTCCCGAATGTCGAAGTCTCGAAGTGGATATGAGTCATCTGATCTGAAGATCACTTCGGGTGCATTCTCATCCATTGATCTAGTATAGTGGAAAGACAGTGTAAGTGGAAGTGTTAACCGACAACAAGCGATCTCCACCACCTATGACTTATTTAGTAGGTGACCACTCCAGAGGAGAACGAAGTAGCGATCAGCCTAAAGTACTGAAGGGCTAAATTCACTTATGATCGTTGATCATGCATGAGGGTACGTGTCAATAGATCGTTGACTCAGGGAGAAACTACTCCCGAAAAATGCGAAGGAGAAAGGTTTGAAATTGTCGAAGGTCGAAGTCCTGGAGTGGAGGATAGTCATTGGATTAAGGAGGACATCTGTCTATGGATCATCAACTCTGGAAGATTGATGTATAGAGGAAAGCAGGGTTTGAGAGTTGAAACTGCCTGAGCCTAGATCACGAAGTAAATCACAGTCATCGATTTAAGAAGGTTAGATATGATCCGTCAGTTCAGGAGCACCATCAAGATTTTGATATCAACAGTCCCATCGCTTTGTAGGGATTGAAGGTGTAGGAACTTTAAAAAGTTGAAGGTGGGCCGCAATTGAAACCATGGTTTTGGAGAAAGGACACGCGGAGGCTCAAGGTAAATTGTGGGGTGAAACATAGTTTGTTTTAAACCACATTTGGAAGCACCCGCAATCTCGTGGTCACATGAGTTCATCGTCCAAGGTCATATCAAAAGAAGGAGATAATACTCGCTAGACCGAGATCGTGAAGAGATTTTTTAATAGGTGTGTGATCACTGCCAGTGGTCACGCAAAGGAAGGGGCGTAGTACTGATTTACCTACAACGAATAAAACGACTAACTGTAACTACTAGTGAAGAAAAGGAATCTCAGGATAACGGGCACTGATGATGAATAGACAGTGAGTAACCACCAGTAAAGTGGCAGAGTTGTGATGAGGATCTGGGTGAGAGCTGGGAGAAAACATGGCATGCATAACATAGAAGAGGATACATAGAATTGAGATGCAGGACAGAGCTGGTGTGACAAAGACTTGTTAGGATGATCTCGCAGAGAACTTGGCATGATAAAGACATGTAGAGAATGTGATTTTAGAGAATTGATACATGAGCATAGAAGGTGGTAGTAAGCATTAGAAAAGGAGCAGTGTATGCATAGAGCATAAAAGGCAGAAGAGAAGCTGAACAAGATGCAGTTGTGTCGTGCATAGGAGGAAAAATAGCAGAGCATAGAAGCATAAATATATAGAAACGGAATAGAGCATAGAAGATGACTGAGGGAACAGGTAACCAACACTATTGTTTCTTTGCATTATATTCCATCCAAAGATCAAATTGATGATATATTCACTAAACCACTTGCAAAATATCAGTTTGAGTCTCTATGCCAGAAGTTGGGTGTGACCCTGTTATCAAGTTAAAATAGTCTATCTAATAAGAGGGAAAGTGCTCCTAGTATATCTGATCAAGGGGATCACAGAGTCACTCTCTATTTTCTTTGACATTGATGTCAAAAGGGGAGACAAAAAAAAAAGGTGTTGTCTATATGTTATAGTTGGATGTCTAAGAAGAATAGTGCAGCCTTTCAGGTTTTCCATCAATACCAAAGGGGGAGATTGTTGGCATGTTTTACAGGAAGAGTGTGTTTGTCATTGATGGCAAGAACAACAATAACGATGGAAAACATGAAAGCAATGATGAGAGTTTGAATATTTGGACTTTGGAGGATATGCAAGGAGTGCACAGATCCACAATTCGGCTAAGTGTTGAAGTGACTCTTTAATAAGTCGAGAGAGTAGAAGATGATAAATCTCAGAAGAGATAGCACTTTTCAGAAGTGCAGACGAGGTCCAAGGGACAGACTCGTAGGAGGAGAAAATTTAAAGACCCTTGAACACTTAGAAAACCTTCTAAGTCAGAGAGATCAAAAGTTTAGGAGGAAGAGCAATAGTGGTCGTTGGATCACCGATCCAGAGGAAAAACAACCGTCCCATCAAATCAAGGTATGCGAGCCTTAATGCTTTGCCAGGTGAGGTAGCTTGCCAAAGTTGCGAAGTCCCGAAGTAATTTGAGACCGTTCATCACCAGGAGGCGAATCTGGTTTGTTGATCATTGGGAGATATGAGTCAAGAGACCGTGAGTTTAGGAGGGAGAAAAGTTTGATATTTGAAGTCCCCGAAGCCTAGAGAGTCAGAGAGTCGGAGTAAATTTCAACCGTCAAATCCAGAGGGATACGTGGCGATGGATTGTGAGCTCTGGAGAAATCACTTTGAGAAGTTTAATTTTGAGATTTGAAATCCCCGAAGCCTGGAGAGCCGGATATCCAGAGTAAATTTCAACTATCAGATCCAGAGGGACACATGGCAACGAATCATGAGCTTCGAAGAAATCTCACTTCAATAATTTCCAGTTGAGAATTGGAATTCCCGAAGCCCATAGAGTCGAAGAGCCGAAGTAAATATCGATCGTTCGATCATCCGAAATAGATCGCAGTCGTCGGATCGTCTGAAGAAGATCTCAAGCATCAGATCGTCCAAAGTGAATCAAGGCCATCTGATCCAGAAAAGACATGGCATAAACCTATGGAATCCAGGTAAAGACCCTAAGTAAGACTCAACCATCTGATTCAAGGACATTTGGTAGGCCACATCAGCAAGGACATGTGGCAGACCACATCAAAAAGGACATGTGGTAGACCACATCAGCGAGTGACATGTGGAAACCACTCGACCTGTGCCAAGTCAACAGCTGACATGTGTAATGTTACATCACTCCAGGAGTTTTACTTCGAGAGTTTTACCAACAGCAGATGCCCTAAGCCCCGAAGTCCCAAATTTTGAAGTCCCAAAGTGGATATGAGTCATCCGATATGAATATCACTTTGGGTGCATTCTCAATGATCTAGTACAGTGGAAGGACAGTGTAAGTGGAAGTGTTAACTGACAACAAGAAGTATCCACCACCTATGACTTATTTAGTAGGTGACCACTCCAGAAGAGAATGAAGCAACGATCAACCTAAAGTCCTGAAGGGCCGAAGTCACTTATGATCATTGATCACGCAGGAGGGTACGTGTCAATAGATCGTTGACTACGGGAGAAACTACTCCAGGAAAATGCGAAGGAGAAAGGTTTGAAATTGTCGAAGGCCGAATTCCTAGAGCGAAGGATAGTCATTGGATTAAGGAGGACATGTGTCTGCAGATCATCAACTCTGGAATATTGACGTACGGAGGAAAGCAGGGTTTGAGAGTTGAAACTTTCGGAGCTCGGATCACGAAGTAAATCACAATCGTTGATTTAAGAAGGTTAGATATGATCCATTAGTTCAGGAGCACCCTCAAGATTGTGAGATCGACAGTCCCATCACATTGTAGGGATTGAAGGTGTGCGGACTTTAAAAATTTGAAGGCAGGCTGCAATCAAAACCATGATTTTGAAGAAAGGACATGTGGAGGCTCGAGGTAAATTGTAGAGAGAAACATAGTTTGTTTCAAACCACCTTTGGACGCGCCCGCAATCGCGTGGTCACATGAGTTCATCGCCCAAGGTCATATCGAAAGAAGGAGCTAATACTCTCTAGATCGAGATCGCTAAGCGCTTTTTGAATAGGCATGTGGTCACCGCTAATGGTCATGTAAAGGAAGGGGCTTAGGACTGATTTACATACAACGAACAAAATGACTGACTGTAACTGTTAGTGAATAAAAGGAATCTCAGGATAATGGGCACTGATGATGAATAGACAATGAGTAACTACCAGTAAAGTGGCAAAGTTGCGATGAGGATCTGGGTGAGAACTTGGAGAAAATATGACATGCAGAACATAGAATAGGATACATAGAATTGAGATGCAGAACAGAGCTAGTGTGACAAAGAGTTGCCAGGATGATATCATAGAGGACTTGGCATGATAAATACATGCAAAGAATGTGATTTTTGGGAACTGATGCATGAGCGTAGAAGGTGGTAGTAGGTAGTAGAAAAGGAGCAGAGAAGAGGTGCAATGGAAAGGAGTGCAGTGTATGCACATAGTATAAAAGGCAGAAGAGAAGCTGAACAAGATGCATTTGTGTCATGCGTAGGAAGAAAAAGAGAAGAGCATAGAAGCAGAAAGATGCAGAAGCAGAATAGAGCATAGAAGCAAAAAGATGCAAAAGTGGAACAGAGCATAGAAGCTAAAGAAGGCAGAGGAAACATGGAGTAGTAACAGACCATATCAAAGACAGAGCAAGTAAGTAAAGTTTTGTATGTTTCAATCAGGGTAGTAGGGAGGTTCTAGGGAGGACTATTTTCCTTAGAGTTGCAAGTGGGTGCTTGAACACAGGGAGTTGTAGCTTCCTTCTGGTTGCAGCCAAAAAAACCAGGGTGGTAGGGTGGTGTAATGGAGAACCATTGTTCTCTGTTATACAGGTTGGTGCCTATGTGACGGGAAGTTTGTGCTTCCATCTAGTTGGTGCTGGAACACTCAAGGAGTTGGTGTTTCCTTCTAGTTGGTGCTAGATAAATCTGAGAGTTGGTGCTCTCTTCAAGTTGTATCTTTCTATCAGAGATTGCAGCCTCATATTTGAGTTGGTGCTCAAAGATTGTGATGTACATGAAAGTTGGAGCTTGATTAACATCCTAAGAAGAAGAGGTTTTCTCCCTCTATGGGTTTCCTCATGAAAATCAGTGTCTTTGTGTATTTTGTATGATTGATCAAATATTGTATATCTATGCATGTTAAGTTATCAACAACACATTAAATAATAATCTAGAAATAAAAAGAAAAAGAATAGGAAAAGTTTCAAGCTTATATATATAACTGATTCACCCCCCCTCTCAGTAATATTTCCAACAATTGGTATCAGAGTCGATGCCTTTGATCAAAGGTATATCCATAAGCTTGAACATGACCAGTCATGAAGGGAGTTCAACTAATAGAGCCCCTCTATTTGATGGAACAAATTTTGTCTTCTAGAAAATAAGGATGAGAATATATTTAATGTCTTTGGGTGTTGATGTTTGGGATGTCATTGAAACTGGATATGTGAAGCCTGTAGTCTTGGCCTCTAAAGATGATAAGCTGGAGTTTATCTTTAATGGAAAAGCAATGAATGCCATCCTCAATGGACTTGCAGAAGCTGATTTTTTCAAAGTCATGCACTGTGATTCAACAAAAGTTATGTGGGACAAGCTGATAAGTAGTTATGAAGGTAATGAAAAGGTGAAAGAGGAAAAACTATAGACTCACAGACTAAAATTTGAGCAGGTAAATATGGATGAAGAAGAAACTATCAGTAAGTACTTATTACGTATAGAAGAACTCGTCAACACTATGAAAGGTCTAGGTGAAACAATAGATGAACCTTTTCTAGTCTACAAAATATTAAGATCTCTTCCTGATAGATTTAACTCAAAGGTCTCTGCTATAGAAGAAATAAATGATCTCAAAATGTTGACACTAGATAAACTTCTTGGAACCCTAACTGCTTATGAAATGAGAATCACCAAAAGTAAATCCACTACAAGAGAGGCATCCTTTAAAGCAGAGAAAAACACAGACTCTGATATATATGAGATTGAAGCAAATTTTGTGAGAAGACTAAAGAAAGGATCAGGAAAATACAAAGGTAAACTACCCTTCAAATGTTTAAACTGTGGTAAGATAGGTCATTTTTCGTCTAAGTGTCCTCACAAAAGAAAGGATCAGGCATATAACGATGAAGAGAAGAAAAAACACAAGAAGGTCTATAAAGAGAATAATTTTAAGAAGAAAAGCCTTTGTGTAAACAATGATGATGATCCCTCAGATGATGAAAGTAGTGACTCTTCTATTGAAGATAAAATAAATTATATCATGCTAATAGCTTTAGAATATCTAAACAATGAAGATACAGGAAGTGAGTTCATTGATTGTGAAGTAGTAGTAGATCTTGAAGGAGAACTTGTTAATGCCATGGAAGAGATTGATAGACTTAGAGAAAAGAAAAGAAAACAAAAATAATTACTGCTCAGGTATGAGAAAACATGCAATGAACCAACTAAAGAAATTGCTTTGTTGAAGGTTAAGTTAGAAGAAGCTAAGAAGATTTAAGACATCCTCAAACAACAATTGAAGGAAGCCAAAACAAAAGGTGAAAAATTGGAAGTTGAAGTAGCGACTGTCAGAAAAGATCTAGAGAAATTTCAGGCCTTATATCATCAGAATCTGACAGGTATTAAATCCTCAAAAGGATTAGCCTCCATTCTTAATCAATAAAGGAATTCAAAGTTGAAAACTGGTTTGGGCTATGAAGAGGGATCAAGTAGTGGTCAGCCACGCAACAAAGAATCCATCAATTTTGTCAAATATACAACCATAGACAATAACAAACCTGCAGAAACAAAGGAAGAGAATCAACTTGCAAGGAGGAGTGAAGGAAAAGCTACCAGAACTGAATCTGTAGAACAAAGAAATAATACACCCTCTGCTCAAGGAAATCATCAGCATGGAAGAAATTGACCTGCTCAAAGAAGACAACCATTTTCCAAGTACAAATATTTTTTCTATGGAAATCGTTTTTACTGCTCTAACTTTGGCCACAAAGCTGTAAATTGTTCTTTAAGATTTAGACATGAGAAATCAAGACAACCAAAAAATAAATATCTTCCACAACAAAGAATGAGACAACCAAGTAACAAACAACCATGGACTACAAATCATGTGATGTCTAGGAAAAGGTCACAGATTAAACATAACAATCATTATAATCCTTTATTCAATGAACCGAAATGTTACATCTGCCATAATTATGGACATAAAGTTGCAGACTGTCACTTAAAGAACTATAAGCCAGATTCAAATCATAGAACTGAAAATGTCAAGGTTTGGAAGAAGAATGAAGATAAAAAGTGTGGATTAGTGTTGTCAACTCAAAGACAAAAAGACCCTTGGTATATTGACAATGGATGCTCCATTCATATGACAGGTGACAAAAGTAAGTTCCTATTACTCAAAGAAAATAAATCAGGGAGTGTGACCTTTGTAAATGATGCTCCAGGAAAGATCAGAGGTAAAGGTATAGTAAGCTTAAGTAATGGAAGAAGAAAAGCTCAAGATGTATTATCTGTCGATGGTTTAAAGAATATTCTTCTTAGTGTTAGTCAGATATGTGATAGAGGATGTGAAGGCACTTTCACTGCCAAGAATTGTAAAATAAAGATAGTAAACACAGGAGAGCTGATTGGAAAAGGGGTTAGAACTGAAAACAATGTATATGTTCTGAAGAAAGATAAGGAGAAATGTCATTTAAGAAAATTTGATGAAATTTGGTTATGGCACAAAGGCTTGGATACCTGAATTTTGATCATATTGTCAAACTGAATAATGAAGGCACTGTGAAAGACCTTCCAAGAATATCTAAGCCTAATAAATTTGTATGTGAATCTTGTCAAATGGGGAAGCTTACTCATGCTCAATTCAAATTGAAGAGTTTCACATCTTCAGAGAAACCACTTCAAATTGTTCATATGGATCTGTGTGGACCATCGCAAAAGAAATGAACTAGAGGAGAACGTTACTTTATGCTAGTCATTGATGACTTCTACAGACTTACATGGGTAACCTTTCTGAGAGAAAAATCTAATGCATTTGAGAAGTTCAAAAAGTTTAAGGAGTTAGCTGAGAATCAGATAGGAAGGAAATTAAAGGAAATTTACTTAGACAGGGGAGGAGGATTTATGTCAAGATATTTCAAAGAATTCTGTGACAGACATGGAATTAAAAGAGAATATACTATTCTAGGTACTCCTCAACAAAATGGAGTTATAGAATTCCAAAATAGATCAGTTCAGCAGATGGAAAGGGATATGATGAGTGAAAGGGACATTTCACAAACCTTCTAGGTGGAGGATGTTCACACGGATGTTCATATTCTAAACAAAGCGCATCTAAGGTCGAACAATGATAAAACTCCATATGAGTTATGGTTTGGTCGACCTGCATCAATCAAGCAATTCAAAGTATTTGGAAGTAAATGCTACATCAAGAATAATGATGATCATCTAGGAAAATTTGATAGTAGAGTTGATGAAGCTATATTCTTAGGATATGCAATGGATAGTAAAGGATACATGTGCTTTAACAAAAGAATGCATAAATTAGTAGGTTGTATTGATGTTTGAATTGATGAAGAAGATCCTATAAAATATCAACAGAGAATAAGCACTAAGTGATATGAAAAAGATGACGAGAAGAATGAAAAAAAAATATTAGAGTCATAAGAAGATGACGAATAAGGTGGAGAAGAGACACCTAGACAAGAAGAGTCGGGACAACAATAAGCATCAAATCCTTCCTCCAAAATTACTCAAAGGAATCATCTTGAAATTCAGATAATTGGTGAGAAAGACAAAGGTGTACAAACCAGGAGAAGGATAATCAAAGACATCGAGCAATCACATATAGTCTTCATATCCATGGTGGAACCCAAGAACTTTAATGAATCCAGTAAAGACGTAAATTGGGTAAAATCAATGAATGAGGAACTGGACCATATTGAAAAGAATGTCACTTGGGAACTCGTTCCTAGGCCAACAAATAAAAATGTAATAGGATCCAAATGGGTATACAAAAATAATATGAATGAGCAAGGAAATATTGTAAGAAATAGAAGGACTGGATTTTGAAGAAAAATTTGTGCACGTAGCAAGATTAGAAGATATTAGAATGTTTATTTCCTATGCTTGTCATAAACAGTTTAAAGTCTATCAAATGGATGTCAAATCATCTTTTCTAAATAGAGATATAAACGAAGAAGTCTATATGGAACAACTAGAGGGTTTCCAACTGTCAGATAACCCTGACTTTGTCTGCAAGATGAAGAAAGCCTTATATGGGTTGAAACAAGCTCCTCATGCCTTGTATTACAGACTAGATAAGTATATTCAAGACAAAGGGGTCAAGAGAGGAACGATTGACAACAACCTATATATCAAAATGGAGGGTAATGATTTGCTCATTGTGTTGGTCTATGTAGATGACATCATCTTTGAAAGCAATAATGATTCATTGGTACAATGGTTTTTTTCTTCCTTGTAATCTGAATTTGAAATGTATATGATAGGGGAACTGTCATTTTTTCTTGGTCTGCAAATTACTTAGAGGTATGAAGGAATATTTCTTTCTCCGGAGAAATATCTAAGAGAAATGTTGAAGAGGCTTCAAATGAAAGATTATACACCTATGAGCACACCTATGGTCACTGGATGCAAGTTAAGCAAGGATGATGACTCACCTGATGTTGATCAGAGTTTATATAGGTCTATGATAGGCAACCTATTTGATCCGAAAAGATCTTTTAATGACTATGGTTGAGTTATTAATTACATGTGTTAATTGACCATTTATGAAGTTGAACCAAAGAGGATGACTTTAATGAAGAAACATAGCAGCCATAAAACAATATACAGATCTGAACATAAGCATGAATAACAACAAACCATAACAAGGGAAGTGATAACGGAGTTCGGCAAGGTTGCCTACGTCTCCGGGCCTTTGTCTTAGTGGGGGAGGCTTCTTTATTAATTATTAAATTCTTTCAAAGTACAACAAAAGTACATCAAATGGATCTCATTCTGGTCTCACTATGTTCTTCTCGGCCTTAGAAATCCAACACAACTGATGACACTGAAAAAGACTGAGTGTAGCTCCCATAAATAGCCCGCAAAGGTCTTCTCCTCAACAGCTTCCCTTCATAAAAATGGATTTGGCTTGGCTTTGCTTCAACATAAATCTGCTTTGACTGTACCCCATGGCATCAAACAGGCCTAGTTTATATATATTTGAAGTTGGTTATCCTTCCCCAACTTCCTCCCAAAATCTAGGCTCAAAAAGAGCTCAATATCTCCCAAAAATGGCCAAAATCTTCAATAATAGGCCTAAAAATCAAATAAAATTCCCAAAAACCATATAATAAAACCCACTTTGTAACAAAAATTCAAAAATACACAGAGTATCGCCCGAAATCAAACGCGCCCCCCCTCAAATATGGTCATATGCAACTTAATATCGCCAAGCACTAGCCTAAAGGGCTAAGTGTTGGCCCTAACCTTGCGCTAGATCCTGGATGTATGGTGCACAACATGTGACCTCGGTTTAAAATAGGTAACCCCCCATTCTTTTCAAGTGGATAATCTCTGGTCATGTGGCATATCCCGAGAACCGAGGGTGGGTATGATAGAGGGGCGGTTATGCCAGGCCCGCGCCCCTGGTTGTATGCTGTGACAATAGACCACGGGTAGAAAACCATGGGCTCGGGCTTAGCCCTAGCCCCACTTTTCGCCACCATATAATACATTGAATTTTAAAATAAAATATTATTGATGCATATAACAAGGAACACGTGGGGCGCATTGGTGTTGGACGCCTCAAGGCGTTGTCTTGGTAATTGGTTGTGGGTTCAAAACCCATGGACCCCAAACACATTTTTAAAACTTGCCATACTATTTATGACTGGGTTCCACGTGGCTGCCCATGCCTAGGCCACGTGGCCACCCATGCCTGGGCCATGTGGCCCCACCACATTTTCCCAAAATTCGACAAGTGTCACACTACCATTGGTCCAAGTTTGCATCATCTACCCAGTCATAGGTTGCCACCTTCCTCTACCATGTCAGCATAAAGAAGTAGCTTTGGTGATTTCATGTTGACGTCATCATTGAATTTTTTCCAATTGACCTGTTGACTATTTGGTTGTTTGGGAAAATGATCAGCGTGCGATAAATTTCTCATACAATGCTCATTTGATAAAGTAAATATATGGCTGGAATCAGCGCGACGAGTCAGTCACAATGGAATTGGTTTCATCCTATTCCAAGAAATTTCATTTTTGAGCCTTTTCTGGACCTAGGAAGCCTTCTGGATCCAATTCTGGATCACTATTGTACATCGCAACATCCCATCCAAACATTATGCATGTTGTTGGAATGGTAGGAGGTTATCAGGAAGCACCTAAACAAAGTCATTTGTTAGCTGTCAAAAGAATATTCAGATACTTAAAAGGAAAAATGAACTATGGCCTATGGTATCCTAGGAATCATAATTTTCAACTATCAGTCTATTCAGATGTTGATTGGGCTAATTGCATGGATGAAAGGAAAATCACGAGTGGAGGTGCCTTCTTATGAGGAGAGTCTATTGTAGCATGGTTGAGCAAGAATCAAGGTTCCATTTCCTTATCAACTACAAAATTTGAATACATTGTAGCTACCACTTGTTGTACCCAAGTATTATGGATGATTCAGACACTTGCAAACTTGGAAGTAAAGTATAATGCACCGATCCCAATTTATTGTGATAATACTAGTGAAATTAGTGTGTCAAAGAATCCTGTATTTCACTCCAAGACCAAGCATATACCCATCAAGTATCACTTCTTGAGGGAACAGGTAACCAACACTGTTGTTTCTTTGCATTATATTCCATCCAAAGATCATATTGATGATATCTTCACTAAACCACTTGCAAAAGATAAGGCTGAGTCTCTATTCCAGAAGTTGGGAGTGACCCTGTTATCAAGTTAAAATAGTCAATCTGATCAGGGGGAGAGTGCTCCTAGTATATCTGATTAGGGGGATCACATAGTCACTCCCTGTTTTCTTTGACATTGATGTCAAAGGGGGAGACAAAAAAAAGGTGTTGTCTGTATGCTACAGTTGGAGGTCTAAGAAGAATAGTGCAGCCTTTCAGGGTTGCCATCAATGCCAAAGGGGGAGATTGTTGGCATGTTTTACAGGAAGAGTGTGCTTATCATTGATGGAAAGAACAACAACGATGATGGAAAACATGAAAGCAACGATGAGAGTTTGAAGATTCAGACTTTAGAGGATATGCAAGGAGTGCATAGATCCACAATTCAGCTAAGTGTCGAAGTGACTCTTTAATAAGTCAAGAGAGCAGAAGACGATAAAGATTAGAAGAGATAGTGCTTTTCAGAAGTGAAGATGAGGTCCAAGGGATGGACTCGTAGGAGGAGAAAAGGTTGAGACTCTTGAACACTTAGAAAACCTTATAATTCGGAGAGATCAGAAGTTCAGGAGGAAGAGCGATAGTGGTCGTTGGATCACCGATCTAGAGGACAAACAAGCATCCGATCAAATCAAGTTATGCGAGCCTTAGCACTTTTCCAGGTGAGGTAGCTTGACAAAGTTGTGAAGTCCCGAAGTAATTTGAGACCGTTCATCACCAAGAGGAGAATCTGGTTTGTTGATTTTCGAGAGATATGTGTCAGGAGACTGTGAGTTTAGGAGGGAGAAAATTTTGATATTTGAAATCCCTGAAGCCTGGAGAGTCACAGATCTGGAGTAAATTTCAACTGTCAGATCCATAGGGATATGCGACAATGGATCATGAGCTCCAAATAAATCACTTCGAGAAGTTTAAGTTTGAGATTTGAAATCCCTGAAGCCTGAAGATCCGGAGATTCGGAGTA
>JASDQU010817550.1:7789-23070 GCA_032191745.1 Picea mariana
TCAATGCCTCGGCATTACCTCTGCTATCAATCCCTAGTAGATTACCATCTATAGAACTAAAAGCCTCTTCTAAGGATTTCGTTACCCTCTTGGCTTGCAGCTTACCTTCCGAGATGCTGCGTTCCCATTCTTTTAATAGAATTTTTCCTCTGGTCTACTCCAAAATGGTAAACCTGGGGGTACTTCCTGAATCCCTATTGTTTGTAGCTATCACAGCCTCTTGAAAGGTGACCCGTACTGCTCCAGCTTCTCTTTCTCTAGCAGATAAATTCTCCAAAACTTGATTAACCAACAAACAGTTGTCCCGAATCACCTCTACCTTGGTGAGTAAATTTTGTTGGGCCGCAGAGACTCTGCTCTGAATCTCCATCGCCTGGGACTGGAACATCTTGATATTTATCACTTTACTTTCGGTGATTTCCACTCTAGCCTGTAGCTATTCGATCAAATCTTTTTGCTATCCTGCTTGTATCTGACCATTCCGAACCACCAGCTGTGCTTGTTCGAGCTTAGTCTTGAGCAGCTCTATCTTACTTTTATCGGCCAACCTTGCTTGCTCTATTCCTACACTCGCCTGGTCTTTGGCAGCCTCCGCTACTGTGGCTAGTCTGGCTTCTAGGGTCTTGATGAGGTGATTTTTTCGTTTCAGCTAGTTTTTCAAAACCCTGACTAAAAATTGGTTCGCTGTGGCATATACCCCTAATGTCCCAGCTATTTCCGTTGTAAAATGTTCATTCTTCTTGTCCTTCCCATCAGTCATAACTTTGTATTTCTTGGTTGTCAATTCCCCTTCTTGATAGAATTCCCTCTTTACCACTGCCTTTCTCTTCTTATCAAAGAAGAACTCATTTGGAGGGAGCTCTTCCACCCTTATAGGCCTCAATTTTTCATTTAAGATCCACCCTACATCAATATTTCCCTAAGTTGACTACAAAGGGGTAACGGATGTGATAGGATCTCTGATTTGCTTCGCTGATTGTCTTGGAGTAGTAACTAAGTCTGCTTCTTCGGCGGGTCGGGAGTCTTTATCTCTGATTTTGGACTCGTAGTTTGCTCTTTCCCATCCTGGTGTTTTTCTTGACCGAGAGTCGCATCCTTGGAGCCTTCGGCATCTTTTTGTTTCACCTCCGCTGTACTCGGATTCTCACCCCGTAATACTACGAGAAGACAACTGCATCGATGTTCTTGGAATTTCAGAACATTGGCCCTCTCTTCATGTGCCAAGGTCTGTATCCGAGCTAAAATCTTGGCATAAGATCTTGCGCCTCAGAAAATGTCATTCGAGGGTGAATTTTTGTGTTCAAATCTCTTGAGTCTGCAACTGGCCAAATGATTGCTCACGACCCTTTGTGGGTCATGCTTCTTGAATTTAATAAGGACCAATTTTAGGTCTTCGAGGGCTGCTGCCTCAGCTTTAGCATGCCCAAAATCTAACAAAGAATATGAATTTAAATGAACAAGAAAAGGTGGTCATACCTTTTTTGAGTATCCCTTAAGATCCTTGCTTATACCACCGATTATTGTTTTTCTAGCAACCTCACGATAAGCCATCTTGTCGGGAATGAATAATGGAAATGCATGCGAGGGAACAGAAGCCCCGAAAACTATGAGATATGAGAATTCAACTTCTACATACCATTCAGCTATGCTGCTCAAATTCGTCACTATACTATCTGAGATCCTGGGTGGCGGGTGGCCGAAAATAGTGACATACAGCGGTACCATCACCCAGTTGAAGATTTCATATACGAAATCTGCCTCTTTGTTTTCCCACAGTTTTGAATGATAGACATGGATGGGCTCATCCTCTGCTGGAGTCCAACTCCATCTCATTAAGGGAAATGGTGTTAGAAAGCACACGACGTCCATAATGTATGCAAACATAAAAAATGAAGAAATATTTCCGTTCTCTTTCTGCGCCCGATACTCTGTAACCTGACTAGTCAAGCTATCAAACAACATTTTCACCCAGTCGAAGGAACATCCTTTAGCGACTCGATATATTAGAGGCACCCATTGAATAAATAAATGTGAGGTGTCCTCTCTCCCGTATAATCTGCATGTCATCATAGCTACATAATTGAACTGTGGTTCCAAGGAAGCTATTGAATATATACCATGATTGTCTGCCCTGAACTTTGTAGGGTGCGAAACCCAATCTCTTATTAAGCTAGACATAGTCTTGTCATACTGCACACATTCCTTCTGTTTGAACTCTTCCAAGAATTCGGCATCATATGTAAGGTCGGACGTTGTGGGCAACTTGTACATAGCTTGCAGATGTTCAGGTCTAAAATTCTCGATGGTGACCTTCTGCTCATTCATTATGGTTCTGGTTGGTATGTCCACATGGTCTAATGCCCATCAGACCATATCATAATAGGGGAGAAATCGTGGCCTGGCCGCTACTTTATGCATTCCCGATTGAATGACGATCTTATATTTGGTGGTTATGTCGTCTTTTTCATTGTCACTGGAATCATCAGAATAATCCACTAATTTGGCCCGCAAAACATAAAAAATGAATGACCAGTTCGGGATAGAGTCGAAACTTCAAGGCGAAGTATCAGCGACGTTGTCCGAACCTTGTCCTGAAACCTCAACACTGGCTTTGGATGCTTTTCACGGGGCCATGACGGGAGATCCTGCTTTATCTCTTATGTGATAAAAATATGTATACATACAGAAGTTAGCTCGCTGAGAAAGTGTGTTCTGCGTAATATAGAAATGAATTTGTTATAACGAATAACAACTTTATATATATTCAAAAACTCAGTACTTTTTAGAACAAATCTGTCAAATCATGTTTAGAAATAAATTTAGCAATAAAAACCCAATCTTTATTTGTCGATTCGCCTTATTTGTAATTAATGCCATAAATTTTTGGCGGTTTGAAATGTCAGTTTGCGTAAGGAAGAATTAAGATTGCTTCGTAAACTGTGCAAGCATCAAAACATGGAAGATATTGATTTAGCTTAGTTAATCCGGTTTTACCGAAGTTAATTAATCTTTCGGTACTCGTTGTATCGAGAATTTTGCTTTACCCCTTTGAACCTCTAACACCCAAAATTGCAATGATTGACTTATGTTCATAAAAACATAATCGTGATTAGACGCTTAATTAATTACGTAATTATTTATA
The DNA here is from genome assembly GCA_032191745.1 of Picea mariana. NCBI lineage: Eukaryota > Viridiplantae > Streptophyta > Pinopsida > Pinales > Pinaceae > Picea > Picea mariana. Next base: position 10,932 of record JASDQU010817550.1, read on the forward strand.
TTCTCCATATCACAACTCGGAGCTTCGAAGGTATAGTTTCCAGGAAGTTTGCATGCCGAGCAGCGAAACCGCAAGATCGCGATGATACGTTTTAATTAAAAGGGAGGGTAAACTCAGATTAAGTTTTTAATTAATTATGTTCATATATTTATCGCGACTTCGCGACTTGGGCTTAGACGGGGTAGCTTTTTAAAAGAGAACACGCAGAGTGGAAAATTTCTAATAGAACTTAACCATGGCTTATCTTTTACTTTTAACCTTGACAGGGGTTACTAACATAAGGACTTCGTGGTTTCGGCTATCAGGGTTATGACAATAAGACTTTTGGATTTAGTGAATGCTGAGGCATGAAAACCCGATGATGTTTAATCGTGATTTAGGAAAATTTTACTCCCGTTACTGCCCTGGGTAAAATTTTAAAGCGATTTCATTGTTTCGTTGCTCGGTACTTGTGAACTGCGTGATCTATAGCATCCAACATACGAATTCCCGAGGTAGAACAAAAAGGGGGAAACTTTTTTTGCCGAAAAGTAGAACTCGCCTCAAGAGTAGAATAATTATCGCTGCTTGCGTCATAAGACTTCAGAGATTTTGAAACCTCAGGTGGAAAATACTAAAACCATCTTTCGATTCCGAGCATCAAGACATGAAATTCGAGACGGGCTAGAAAAAACAAAGGCGGCTCCAACACGTACCATACATCATCAGAACTGATCAGAAAAATGGATTCATTAGGCAAGGAATCCTCTACCCCATTTTCTGTCTTGGTAAAGTGAAGGTCACATATCAGTTTGGAAAAAACCAAATATTTTTTTGACTTGGCACGTTCGAATTCCAAGTCAAAATCCTGGAGAATCACTATCCATTTGGAGTACTTTCCCCCTAGCAATTTTCAAGGATATGTTGGATGGGGTTGCAATCGGAAATACCAGTGGTTCTGCATAATAAGATATAATGGTGAAAATGTTGGACAACTTGAATAGCTGCCAAGGCTAGTTTCTCCACATGTAAATATTTGGTTTATGTAGTCATGAGACTCTGACTCAAATAGTATATCACATGTGAATCATGTGAATCATCCTCTTGGACTAGGACCATAGCAATGGTAGAGTTCAAAGAAGCTAAGTAGAGGAAGTAATCTCGGCTATAGTCAGGGGGAAACAATAATGGTGTATGATTTAAGGCAAGTTTCAAAGCTTCAAAGGCTTTGTTTGCAGTATCATCCCATACAAACTTGCAACCCTTCTTGAGTAGCCGAGTGAATCCTTTCGTCAGTTCAACGTAATTGGGGATGAAACGATGCAAAACAATTTCATTCCCTTTCAAACTTTGGAGCCAGCGTAGTGTGGAAGGAGGAGGTAGAATAAGAATAGCCTCAACCTTCAAGGGGTCTACTCGAATCCCGTGTATCGACACAACAAAACCAAGAAGTCAGCCGGACTCCACACAAAAAACACATTTGTGCGGCTTCAAACGTATATGATAATAATGACAGCGTATGAAAATGGCCCTTAAATGTATCTGGTGATCTTGGAGATGTATGGAATGTGCTGGGAGATCGTCAAGATAGGGTTGCATAATGTGATTAATATCATGAAAATTGTAAGACATAGCATGTTGAAAGGTCGCACCAACGTTCTTGAGACCAAAGGGTAATTTTCGGTAGGAAAAGGTTCCCCAAGGGAAAATAAAAGCAGTCTTGTGTTGATCCGCTGGTAAAATATTGATTTGATTATAGCCGGATAAATCGTCCATCAAGGAGAAGATTTCACTCCTGGCACAGTCATCAACGATATAGTCAATGAAAAGGGTCGAGTAATTGTCCTTAGGACAAGCCTTATTTATGTCCCTATAATCTACGCAAACGCAGATCGTACCTTGTTTCTTATTCCCACCACCCGATATTCCCGTATAATCTAGAATGAGGCATTCATTGGTCGGACAGGGTGAAGCACGCCCAGTACTAACAGCTTAAGTATCGGGGATAGATGGCAACAGCACCAGCAAACATCTCAATCACATGCCGGGGAAATAAGTGCGCACAAGACAGATATCTTTGTCTATCCCACGTATATTTTCTTTAGCCCACTTAGGCTCTCATAATCGATCGTACCCTATATCTCGTAGACAAATAGAGATATATCATTATATATGTATATATGCTTGCCTACGGAGTAAAATTAGTTAACTGTAACTGGGTCTGTCTTCTCCGCTGCTGAATAATCCCCTGACTCTGCCTATGCCCATGGTGTTTCACCTGGGTTTGACCCACTCTGACATTCTCGTAACCAAGAGGTGTCTTCAAGATAAAGAGAACATTGCTAGTACATGAATCAGAATTAAAGAAGGCTTGTTGGTCAACAGTAATGAACTTTCCTTGATGCGGGAATCGTAAAGCACAGAAAAGGGTAGACACAACTGCACACATGGAATCAATCTAGCTACGACCAAGTAAAAGGTTGTAATCAAGATGTGTATCAAATACCTCAAACTCGACATTGACCGATTTACCTTCCAACGTAATAGACAACAAAGGAAGAACACTGTAAGGTTTAAAACCTGTGCCATTGAAATCCTTAAGTGTATTGTGTGACTCGGTGAGGGTAGGAGAGCCAATAGCATTCCAACAATTAATGGACATAACGTAAGTTGAGGCTCCTTCATCAATAATGGTTCTACATATATTCTTGTTTTCAACAGCAACTTGGATCTGAAACGCTAATTGAGGAGGAAGCCTTTGAATTTGATCTTCCAAGTCAAAGATTATTAAATTTTTATCTGTGGGATCAATTCCACCAATGGCCTTTAACAGTGACTTCCATTGAGTAGGACAACTTTGAAGGACTTCGAGAGCCGACATCGTAGAGGGTGCTTGCGTAAGGTCTTCTGCAATACTGTAGTTTTGGGCAGCACACGCATGAGGATTAAATTCAACCCTTTGAGCAACTCACTTGGGAGGAGGACGAAGAACTGTATCGAGACCCGATCATTTGAGATGAAGAGGACCATTTGGAGGTAAATTTGGGGGAGAAGGTTGAACCAATGAAGGTGGTATATCATCAAATTTCTCTTTTGACGAAGAGTAGTCTTTGGCTCGAGTTGCGACTGCAACTTCATTCTTTTTAGAGTCACCAGTACACATAAGGACATAAGATGATGTAGAAGGAGAATCTTAGTCATGAATGACCAGTTGGGCCTGATGCTGAAAAGAGAAAGGTTGTGACAAAATGGTAGGTGTAGAAGACTTTACGGTCCCTTGGAGGAACTTAGTAACCTCAGCGCGTCTCGGACAATCTTTTGTGTAATGATCGTCACCACAGATAAGACAAGGGTAATGAGGTTTATGTTTATCTTTCTCATCAACAATCTGCATTTTGGATTTATCATATTGTGGATTATTATTCTTGTCCTCCTTATTCTTACCCTTCCCTTTCTTTTTATTTTGATTCTTCCTGGTTGGTGTGGATTGAACCGAATTAACTTCAAAAGTCTTACCAGTGGAAGGTGTAGGAGTAGGATTATTTTGTACATTAGAATTATTATATTTGGGATTGGTGTGACTGGTGTGCGTAGAATGAGTCTCTGGATGAAAATTGTCAATCACACCATTAGCAACATGAGAAGCTACTGGAGTTGTTGGGGTAGGATTTGTGGAAGGACGAGGAGCATCAGGGATCAAATTGTAAAGTGTTCCCATTTGCGAATAAACGAGATCTAGATACTAAGCACAACTGATCACCTGCTCTTCATTGACAACACCACCCATGGTGACATCATGAGAAATAGGTCCAATGAGTGATTTGTTAAACCACTCAGTCAATAGTTGATTAGGAAGATGAACTTTGATTAAGCATCTTCTCCTTCTCCACTCATGGATGTGATCGAAAATATGAGTGGACGAGGATTGTTTAAAATAACTCAAAATTTTGGTTCATGTCTCGTATCAAATGGGAAACTGGTAATGTGTCAAAAAGGACATGGCTAGGGTGTTAAAGTCATTAAATAAACCTCATGGTAACTTGATGTACCATTTTTCTGCTGAACTTGTGAGAGTTCGTTGGAAAAGTCGTAATCTTATGGAGTCATCCATCAATGAATTGGATGAACACCAAATATGGAAAGTTATAACATGATTATTCATGTCCTCTCTCGATCGACCGCCAAACTTGGGAATGTCAGACGATAGTTTGGCTGGGATGACAGGCCAATAGGCAGAGTGTAAAATAGGATCATTCAAAATCCTAGACAAATCCGGTAAATCCAAAGTGGAAAGAAAAGACAAATCCGGTAAATCCAAAGTGGAAAGAAAAGGTGATTGTCTGTTCACTTGAGGAAACTGGTAGTTTTGAGGGGGGAGCCCCGTAGGTATACTAGTAGGGCCATAAGCAGTCTGCAGATAATCAAACAGTCTTAACATATTCGGTTGTGGAGGATTTTGAGGAAAACAGCCAACAGGGTTGGGTTGATTAGGTATGTTCCCTTGGAGAGGAACATTGGATTGAAAATTTTGACCCCAAGTAGGATTTAGGGAACCTAGATACGGTTGACCAAAATTGGGAGGTACAAAAGAATCAACTTGCAGATATTGTCCCCCAACCGTTTTTTTATTCCCTTGGAAAGGAATATTACAAGGTTGATATTGTAACACAAGTACAGTTTGTCCATCAACTAGGTTATGGACTCCAACTTGAGGTTGCCCCATAGGTTGAGGTTGTTCCCCAATCTGAGATTGCCCCCCAAACTGAGGTTTCCTTCTATCTTGAGGTTGACCCCCAACAGGAATCTAGAAACCAAAAGTGACAAAAATATTGGTCACTCCAACTGGATTGGAGCCACTAGGGCCAAAACGATTAGATCCTCCAAGCAAAGGTGGAGGAGGAACGTAAGGCCCTCAGAGAGAACTTGGGCAGGTGTAGGAACAAACTGACTAGAAGCATTGTACCGAGGAGGAACAAAATTTTTTGACCCTCCAACTGGATTCTGGGTAAGAATAGAAATAAAAGTATTAAAAGCATTATACCCAGGAGGAAGTGACATATTCGGTCTAAACGGAAGTGGTGTTCCAATAGGAGCTTGGGAAATCACTGTATGTCCAGTATGAACAATCATAGCTCTTGGGACCACAATAGAATGGACCATCTGGAGAGGAAGAATCGAGTGAGAACCAACCAACAATTGGTCTAAAACTGTGGTAACATTACTGGTCGTGCCAGTAAAATTATCTAAAGGTACCTTATAGGTAACAAACGTTTCAGGCATTTGTGATGCCATAGGTTGATCATGACTCACTCCTAGGTTACCATAAAGATCATGTACGATGGAAGGGGTAGAGATAGGATTAAAAATTCCAACTGTTTGAGCCGGGGTTCTAAATGATTCACTTTGAAAAAGTGGATCGTCTACTCCAGATCTTGCATTAGGTCCAGTAGGTATTTTAGTTTTGTCAACAACAACAATTTCTCCTTATGAATTCATCTGGAGAAAATTTGTGTCTCGTCTAATACTCAATAATGGATATGGGGGAAGTCAGAATGCCTCCAAGAATCTTAAACAATTCGGAGTCCCTCTAAAGAGAGTGTGATTCCAACTTCAAAAGCTACTTCGTTATTGACTACTCCCTCATGAGATCCTTCTGGTGAGTTAGGAAGCAAAGGCTCGTAACCTTTTGGATCTTCCAGGGGTAGCCCTTGCATCCTCCATGAACAACGAAGGTCGATGTTGGTTGAACCAAGTAAAGAACAAAAAAAATCTATGGCCAACTAGAGAAAACAAACAACACTCACTAATAAAATCTAGGAATCAAACCAAGAAAACAAACCTTCTTATTTTGAATTCACTGGTTGGTGATGAAATCCAACTTGCGAAATCATGACAATAAGGGGCTGGGATAAAGCAGGTGGAAATGATACATTGACAACCTTCTTAACGGACTTACACCCTAGTGCAATCTCCTACACATAATCGTGGGTATACCCTCCAAGGATCCTGAGTGAGTTTGGCCAAAGTTGATTCCAGGTACCATGAAGACTTGCCCCTCCACAGTCACCTCATGTAAAGACCCTAAAGAAATAGGCCACTAAGGTTACCACTTACTCCAATGATGCCTGGGGAAAGAGTTGTCAGTCTAATCCACGCACAAAGGAAGGGTATCTAGCCCGAAATCAACTCAAAAGGCTTCCACTCATAATTGTGTGTATACCTTCAAGTGACCCCCAATAATATGTGCAATCTCTACACTAAGACCGACAAAGAAGGGTGAGTAACTCTGCCAGTCTCAATGCGACCTAAAATTTGACCCTTGTGTGAGAAGGGCTTCCCAGAACAAAATGTAGCAAATGGATTTGACACTCTCCCTATCACAAGATACTATTGTGTGTTTTAATGTTTTGGAGAATGTTCCTTTCAACCTAATCCAAAGCACTAAGATAGCTAATATTGGTTTGAAGAATTTCTAGAAAATAAAAGTTACTAGTGAATTTTAATATTACGCTATGTTTTAAGAGGCTATTTCTTACTCAAAAAAGGAGATGGGAATGAAACTGATGATGTTGTGACCTTGACCCAATAAAATGCAATAAGAGATGAATGTGCAATTTTTCAATTCAATGAACTCTAATTACACTAGGGAGAAGGTATTCTTTTGAAATACAAAAAGCTACGAATTGCAATTTCTTAATTCTGAATGAACACAATTCCAAATAATCACGAACTACAAAATTCTCCAATTCTTCTCTTTACTAAATATTTCGAACGTAAGAATATTCTTATGAAAGATTACTAAAAAGAATAAATGAATTCAATTCTTCCTTTTCAAAACAAAATCAAAGATATAATGATGAAAGGAAAATGTAATCCAAGAATATCAAGACATTCTCAACACAATTCCCAAATCAAACTCGTAATATAGAAAAAAATGAAAAAGACAAGAAAACCCTTTGTCATATGCAAGCAAAAAGTGTTTCATAATAAAAAAAAATATGGAAAGTAAAATCAATCCAAAACTTGAAACAAACCAAAGACCCTTTGTTACACAAGCACTCGGATCAAAGATCAAGAGATTATATCCTTGCGACAAAGATCAAAAGAAAAAAACTTGCAAAATGAAAAGAAAGACTTTCAATCACTGAAAACCAATCACAAGAAAGCTTCAAACTCTTGAATCAATCCAATACTGGCATCATAAGCCCACCCCAGAAAATTAAGGAAAATATGGGTGATGAAAGACAAATTGACTCACTCCAACAAATTCTACAGGAGTTGTCGCAGGTTGGGTATGGGACACAGTGCGACGAGCAAAGGATGTCGCAGGCTACTAGCAGAGCACAGTGTGACATCATCGCATTGGATTGGTCAAGTAGGATGTGACGTCTAAAGGTTGTTGCACGTTGCCAATATGGTGCAGTGCGAAGATATCTGTAAATGTAGAAAAAATGGGAGAAAGACAAAAAATCTAATTGAACTTCTAGACCTAGAGAGTCCATATGGATCACGCACAAACTCAGAGAGTGAATCTAATCAAAAGAAGGAAAGCTAAAAGTAAATGGGAAGAAAAAAATAAAAAGGAAGTTGTATCCCCAGTATGGTCGCCAATTTTGTTGTAGGATTAATCGGTAAAAGATGACATAAACAGATCTCCCTAAATCCACCTGAATCTAGAACAAAACAGAACAGAATATGATGCTTTCCCTAAGCTCTAACTATTGAGTTTACTAGTTAACAAGAGATAGGTAAAATACTATTTAAATGTCACTTCCTCTTGCCATTGTCATCCTAGATCCACTCCAATGCTTCTATGATATTGAATCTGCAAGGGAACACAAGCCAACCAAAGTGAAAGAAATCTAATATACTCAACAAAAACTTATGCATGTGATCAAGGAATCATACAATAAAACAAGACAAGTTTTATGGGAAAGAAACATATCATTGTATTATATTAAAGTGAAAGTGTAGATTACAACCAAAGCCTTGATGTTACAAGGTCCCCTTTTGATGGCCCTTTTCTCCAACACACACACTTTCTCCAACCTTGAATGAAGAAGATCCATAATGACTTGATGAACTGAAATGAAGCTCTCAAGTATGAGCTGAAGTAGAAATCCTCATCCAATTCTTAGTTTATTCAACCTTAACCTTTCTTATTCTTTCTTAACATTTTCCATGAGAGATCCCTCTTTATATAGGGGAAAGAGAGATGGTTGAGAAGATTAGGATGATCCCACCAAATCAGAGAAGCGAGTAAGATCAAAACCATTCTGACACCACCTCATCTTCTAGGAGATCCCTTCTAGAAATTTCGTGAAGTTTTGACTTTTCCTTAGCTTTTGACATCATCGCACCATAGTTATAGAACATCTTGTAGAGATGTCGCAATCCAACTCTAGAGAAGGGAGCGACCATCAGGCATCGTCTCACCCTGTGCCTGTGCCCTCTAGGGGCTAGCGGCTTAATGGTGGGAAAATTTCTAGCGTAGATGGATCAAAGCAACATTTCTATATGTAGAAGTTAACGACAAGGCAATGGCCCACACTTCTACTTGGAACGTTTTCTACCCATGGCTTTGTGATAATTTCTATCTTGTTGGATATATTGAAGGTTTATGGCTTCCAGCCAAATGGAATTACAATACAGGTTTCTTTGGAAAACTTTAGCTTCAATTCTCCATTTCAGAATGTGAATAGGTGGTTCTTATTAGTCTCTGTCGAAGGTGTAGAGGGACTATAGCAATCAACAATTCGTTGACTTTATATTAGTTTGTCGTTTGACTACAAATTTTTGCATAATCTCAAAAACATAATTTGTCGTTTGGATATAATTTTTTCATAATATCAAAAAAGATTATTTTTTATATAATAAAAAAACCCTTGTATGTCACGATCTCATTGGATAATAGATTTGAGGTCTTATTTCCATCTTCCCTATTCCCAATGTTTTATATGTTGGCATATCCATTGATTTTGCCATATTGAATAAGATCAACCTATGTTTGACTCTCCCATGGTGCAACTTTCCTTGGAATCATCTCTACTTGCACCCTGTAAGTGTATGAAGTTTTTTCTCTCATCAGTTCCAATGTTCTACATTCCTTATCATCATGACCCACTAATTTGAAAAAATTGTAATATGAACTCTTTGGCAATGTCTTATACTTCTGCATCATTGGACAATGATATGGATCATTCCCATGTGCCTTACAAATATCGCACCATGGTCCTCCTATTGGTAAGGGGTTTGACACCCCTGCTGCCAAGTACTACGCAAAATTTGGACATTCATTCTTATGATTCCCTTCTTTCCTACATAACGTACACCAAACAACTTATCTTTTCTCTTTCCCCTTATTCTAGTTCAATTGAAATGTTAGATTCTTCATATCCTCTAGTATCTCCTCTTTTGTTGGATCTGTCTGTTGATACTAGTTTTCTTCCAGTTGCAGGGATGCTTGCAAGGCCTCTGCCTGAGTTTGGAACATTGTCTCAAAGGATACTTCAAGTGTGGTAACAATGAGTTCAAAAATAATTGCCTATGTTTCATATCAGTAATGGAATACTTCAACATACCTTTCATACATTTGAACCTTTGATCAATCTCCCAGACATACTCACCTGGTTTCTGCCTAATTTCAATCATTTAATTCATGTACTGGAATTTCGAGCTTGGCTTCTAAAACTCATTTTCCAATAGCTTTTTCACCTCTATGACAATTTTAGGTGCTCCTTGTGGATTGTTTAAATAAAGTCTCATGTACCCGTCTAGTGCGTGGTTTCTAAGTGTTATATTTAATAACGTGACTTTTGTATCCTCATCTTTGATCTTCTTTTCTTCCTAGATCTTTTCACAGATGAATAAATGATTTTCAGGGTCCTTAGATGCCTCTCCCTAAAACTCTGGTAATCTAATTGTGGGATCTTATCTTACCATTTTGAACTGTGTTGAACTACTGCCTCCACACGACATAGATAATTTATTGTCACTTTCTGAGCTTGCTCCCCTAGTTGGTTTTCCTTGATTAGACCCCTGTCTTGTTTCTCATATTCCACTAGAATTCAATTGTCTAAACGTTGGTGTTCTTTCAGGTGTATTAGTCACACATGGGGTTGTAGGTTCCACACTGGCGGTGATCTGGACTAGATTTATGCCTTCTGTTCCTGACACTGAACCTATTTTTTTTCCTTTCGTATGTTGTGCGCAAGATTTCCTCAATCTTCTCCACAAACCAGAGATCCTCTACCTCTTCTTCATCACTCACCAAGCCCTCTCTGTCATCTATGGCCCTCTTCTTGTTATTCGTCTTATATTGATAAGTTCTTCCCTTGTGCATATTTCCATCTTTTTCCATTATATGCTTTATCTGGTCCTCTTCCATCATGATTGGTTCCATGGACTTCTTATTCTTCCTCGTATGCATCTCCATGTCCATATCTCAACCTCCTATCAGTGCTTCCCCCCTTCACCCATGCGTGCAGGGAAGTTTAGCTATATGATTCCATGGTCATCACACCTTTGTCATACAATAAAATCTTGATCAAAATATAAAGTGATATGATGTACCTACCTCTGGATCCCTTCATAAAATCCTAGTCTGCAACAGTGTAGGAATTCATGGTATCTACTGCAAATTCAGTGATAAACCATGAAATAATATTGTCTAACCATAAATCCAGTGTGTGTGTAAATTGATTATTGACTCGTTGTAACTGCATGATCTTCATAGGGTGCCACTCTAGTTGTCTGATCCGATTCATAGATAGTTTTCCTTCAACCTTAATAACCACTCCTGCAACAGATGTGGGAAGTCACAGAAAAATACCTCATGCAAGTCACTAAACATGTATTTTTCGAGATATTTGTGTGGTGTCAACTTAGGGTTTCTGTTTTCCTTCTGTGCAAAATCGAGTTCCTTTGTCCTCAACCATATTTCAATCTCCACCTTCATTGGATTCCATGGCCTAAACATTCCCTTCTATGCTTTTATCCTTTGTGTTTTTCTTCCACAGATCTCGTCCACTCAATCTTGTGTAGTTCCATTCGGCAATGAAACCATTTGTTGGTTACTTGGGTTGACCTAGGTTCTTATCTCAATAGGTTTCCAAAAAAAACCTCAAAACTATCGGCCCTCTTGGTAAACTAGAAGGAAATACTATGCATAAAGTGCCCAGCGTAGTCTCACCCAATATAAATTTATGGGGGACTGCAATACTCAAGTGTTTGAAGTATAGGAAGGAGTGGGGAATCTGTTTTGATTCTTCTCCTTATGCATCAACATCATTAAGCATTCACCTACTTTTAGGATTCATTCATCATTAACTATGCATTCATGTTGTTATATTTATATTTAACCATCCATTATTTAAATGATGATTAAAAGAATACTAAAATCAACCATTCCTAACACATAGAACACGATATTTTACTTTGGTTCACCCCCTCCTGGGGCTATGTCCACAAATATCTTTCTCTTCTTCTCTTTTATTCATTCAGCCGCAAAATATGCACTGTGCACATTACATCTTCAGGATTGAAATCAAAAGGAGGGTAAATACCCTCTGGGAGGATGATTAGATCACACCAGGCTCCACAGTCTGTGACCTAACCTCTCAAAAAATGAGTTATAGAAAAAATGGCATACCTTGCTGAATTTTGGCTTATTCTAGAGAGTGACCTTGTAGAGCGTCCCCCGCACAGAATATTTGTTGAATTGATCTGAAATTGTTATAAATAATACTTTAGGATGCAACCTAACCAACACATTTGGTTTCACATAATTTGGATATTTTATGAAGCCGTTATGACGTTTTTACCCGAAACACTTGTTTTTGACTAGTTTCAGGACTGGGCACAAACCCTATTTTCCACGGAGTGTAACTCCAAAAATAAAATGACCCACAAGCTGAATTTTTTACCACAAATACTTGGATATGTTTTCTAAATGGAATAGAAATTGCACGGTCTGAAGAATTATAGAAAAAAATTTATAGCGAAAATGGTGATATGACATGTAAATAACATACCTTAGAAAGGACCATCAAAAGAATTTATCCTTCCTTGCATTTCGGCCTTCTTTTCTTCACCTTCCCTCAGAATTTCGGCTTAGATATCCTTGGTTACCTCAGACACCTATAGATATTCAATATGCTCA
>JASDQU010817551.1:0-20697 GCA_032191745.1 Picea mariana
TGACAGTCAGAGTGCAATTTTTCTGGCGAAGAACCCTGCTTATCATTCAAAGACAAAGCACATTGATGTTCAATATCACTTTGTGAGAGACATGATTGAAGAAAAGAAAGTATCACTGATGAAGGTGGACACTTTGAAGAATGTTGCAGACTCATTAACAAAATCTATGAGCACTAAGAAGTTCTCTTGGTGTAGAGGATCCATGGACATTGCTGCCCTGGATTTTTGACTATGTAACCCTGTAACCCCTTGTATGCAAAGAAAACAAGTGGGAGAATGTTGGGTATGTGTTATATTCTTTGCACGAGTAGTAGTGTCTGAGCGTATGCGCCGGGAGGGGTCCGAGGGCAACACCCCTGGGAATTTTTTTTTGCCTCGGGAAACGTGACACCTACCTTGGGAAACGTGTCATGTATTTAGGTGGTTTTTCGGCACATGGTTTTTGCCGATGGTTTTCTATTTCTAGTTAAGGAATTAGGGTTTTTGACTAATCCAGGTCATTGAGTTAGGGTTTTGGATGCTGCTGGCTCTTATATGTATATTGTATTGTAAACAATGTAACAATGAATGAATATATAATATGCTGGTTTTCCCGATTTGGGTTTCTAGGGGAAAAATCTCTGTGTAATGTTTCTATTTGACATTGTATCTTTTCCGTTCTTTTCTGAATATCTATTTGCAGTAGATATTGTACAAGGTTAGGATTTACATTGCATTTTGCATCTGAAAATGTGATTTCCGCATCTTTGAAGGAATCCAAATAATTGGCATTGGATTGAGAGGGTTGGAGCTTATAAGCATCAAAATTTCTGATAGAACAATGGTTTCTTCTCTTTGCTTCAGGGGCACGAAACTCGATTTCAGATGAGGTTGGGGGATCATTTGAACTAAAGGGTGCTCTTGGCTGGAAATCCCAATGTCGATTGGAGCTATAATTTCTTCTTCCACTAATTTCTCCAACTAGGACAAGAAGTCGAACAATGGTTTTTTGTGGCTTTGATAGGTGATTTCAAACCAACATTTGAAGGACCCATACATGAAGATTGAGCCCTACTACCACCAAATCCCATTTTTCTGGAGACCGTTTTCCATTGTCCATCTCTTGCATTGCTTACTAGAGTCGATTTTGTCTTCTTACAGTTTCTTGCAAAATGCCCAAATTCATGACATATTTTGCACTTGAAAGGTAACTATTCTTAATCCATTTGCTCCACATGTTTCCAGTTATCCAAGGTTATGACCACTCCTTCAGGAATCCATTTCTTCAAATCGACCTCAACACAGATTCTTGCACAAGAAAAATATTCTTTTTAGGTTCTGCCTTATCAATATACCAACTAATAGAATTGCCAATACAACGTAGGGCATTATCGCTCCAATAATGCAAGGGAAGATGTGACAACCTCACCCACACTTGTATAGTTGAAGGGACATCGTTTTCAAGACTGAAATTTGGGGTCCATTTATTCAAGTACATTCCTCTTGCTTCTAGAAAATATGGTCCTCCGCGAAAGATGGAATCCCCATCTTCCTTGAGCTCAAAGAGGAATGTGAAAAAACCTCTGCCAGATAAGAAGTGGCTCAAGGATCCTTTGATTAAGGGTTCTAGTATTTTTCTAGCCAAAAGGCCACAATCTTTGGAGATGGCCAAATGCTCGTAAATTGAACTATTAATCCCCGATCAGCTAGGGCAAGAGCCTTTCTCTTGGAGGAAGAGGGCGGGAGTGCAACCTTGGGCATTTCATCCAACTTTTTCACAAATTTGGTGGGTTGAGCCTTCAAAGCCTTGACATAAGCCGCTACTATTTCATGGAAGGCCAGAGCATCATCATTAGGAGGGGGTGAAGGCTCCCTTCCAGTTCCATATGTCATCCCAACAACCAAATCTAGCGTTTCAAATCACCAAAGCATTGAAGTCATACCCTCTTAAGACATATGTTTTCTTTTTCTTTTATTGTTTATTATTTATATAGACAAGTTAGAGAAATGGATAAATACAGAAGGTTGGTGAGCCATAAACATAATGGAGAATATCATAACAATTTGTGACAATGATAACGAAAGAATTACATAGTGTATAAGATCTCTTAGAGATTTTAGAGTTCTTTTACATGGACACTAGGATGAGCATGGATATAGGCAAAACCAAGATAGAAAATTTCTCACTAAAATGAAGAAAAAATCAATGGTGGAGGTGAGTCACTAGAGACATAACCCAAAACTATAAATATTTGGAACTAGATTTGAGTGAGAAGGTAAGGTAGGGTAGATTCTTCCTATTGCAAAGTAGGCGTAGGACAATAGAGGTTGGGACTCACAAATGTTGAGTTCCCTCTTTCAAATGCTCATAACCCCAATATTTCTTTATGAATGTAAAGTATGGTAACTAACTATATCTAGAAACAAAGGGAATTAAATTGAACAAGGACAAAAACACATGATAACACTTTGCCTAAAGCTAAAAAATACCACACTTTACAAGAACCTCCTAGATGAAATAATATTACACCAAATAAAATTAGAGGCATTGAGAACATTGATTCTGTATAGATAGGAAATGGTAGCCATGCCAACAATACAATTCTAGTTAAAATCAATGAAGATGAGCTAGAAAGGAAGAAGAAAATAATGAACCAACAATGTGGAAAATGTTTGAAGAGTGGTATATTGAAGAAGAAGAAAGGTGTTGAATGGATAAAAAGGTGTTGAAAAGTCACGTACAACAATGCTATGAGAACGGAAAAAGGAGAACACTGCCAAAAGAAAATATGAATACTACATAGACAACTTTAATACATAGGGGGGGATCATATTGTAAAACTACTTGAAGCTTAACATCCCATGGTGTGAAACACAAGTATAACACAACCAATAACCAATACACATGGGTTGATATGTGAAACATGAAAATGAAACAACAAAAAGAGCCATGGGAGGAAAGGTTATGTCAAGTATGTAGAAATGGAGAGGGTGAAACTAAGCAACTCTTTCTCCTACACTGTGCAACATACTCACAAATCAAGTAGAGGTTAAGTTTACATATGAAACACTGGGAATGGGCATTTTAGGAGGATCTAGTGTGAGAAATACAACAAGGTTGGTTGAAAAAGGGACGTGAGCAAAAAGTAAATGGTTAAGAGTAAAGTGAATATGGTAGCTAGCCCTTCAAACAAAGTAATGGGAATTGGACTCAATTGAACAAACCAAGTCCATAACTTAAGTTCTAATATTACACTACCAACTCTAAATATCATAATTTCTTGCTTACTCCCTTAAAAATAGAAAAAAACTTTATTTGTTTTATTCATTTAAACAATTTTAATATAACATATTTAACTATGCATCATAATCTAGATTTAAAAAAAAATACTATATCCATAATTTAAAATTAAAAGAAAATGCTATATCCCCGAGTTATTTATTTAAAAATAACTATTTAATTTTTTAAATATTTGTTTTTATTTTAAATAACTATTTAATTTTAAAATATTTGCTTTTATTTTTAAATAACTATTTAATTTTTTGAGGAATATTTGAGTACATTTTCGTTGTATTAACAAGAAGTTGAGAATATAAAGAGGGAGTATGCGGGTTTGTTTGGGCATGGATGTCCATGTTTTGTGCGTGCTATAAAGTACTTTTTCTCATACAAGGTGATACACAAACACATGCCATATGGAAGAGACGGTGATCTTTCATGTGATATGCTTTGCTTTTGTTTTCTAACGAGGGTGATAAGCCTTTAAATATACTTATATTTAAAATTAATATATAGTTAATTATAAATCTATTATTATTATTATAACTAATTTTTTTAAGCAAATTTGGTTTGTAATTAATATTAATATATAGTAAATTATAAATTTATAATAATAATTATATATTTTAATAATAAGTAATTTGATGATGATAATGTATTCAAAGAAAATTTAGTTTATTAGATGATGGTGATGATGACGACAACGATGATCACGATGTTGCATTAAGATCAAATTTGGATGATGATGATGATGCGTTGAGACCAAATTTGGACGATGATGATGATTATATAATCTAATTTAACTATTGATGATGATGATGCATTAACACCAAATTTGGTTTATTAGATGATGATGATGATGCACTAAGATCAAATCTGGATGATGACAATGATGATGCAATGAGACCAAACTTGGTCCATCAAATGATGATGATGATGCACTAAGACCAAATTTGGATGACAACGACTACGATGCATTAAGATCAAATTTGGGTTATTAGATGATGATACACTGATACCAAATTTGGATGATGATGATGATGATGCACTGAGATCAAATTTGGTCTATCAGAGCTTTCTTAATATAGTTAATTATAAATTCATAGTTATTACTATTATGAAAAATAAAATTTTATATTTTAATAATAACTAATTATATAATATAATTAGTATTATAGATGTTATACAACTAGATAAATGATGAACATCCAATGAGATCAAATTTGGTCTATTGAACCTTAAGAAAGGTAACAAATTACTTTGTTTGCTTTAAAATCTTATTTTGTGCTTGAAAAGATTTAAGAGAAGCATTCCTAAATCACCATAGTTTTGACGAGTTAAAAGGTTAGGAAGGCCGATATTGTAACAAATATTTTGAAATTGTGATTTAATGTGGGTGTAAGCAGGATGTTTTAAGAGAAAGTGTTTTTCATCTTTAACCCTCTTAGTGTCACAAAGATGACAATTTCTTTCAACCCACGATGTTTTAGGAATTGTCCAATGCCCTATTTCACTATGGAGCTCATGAGAGTTTGTTCTTATTTTAGCAATGTTGATTGTTTTCTTTACGCTAGTCAAAACAAGAGTACTTTTGATCTTTTAGATTAGGGCTGATCACCTCCTTATAGTATCTTAATTTTGTCTTATCCTCTAATTCTTTATCACACCACAATTTCTCCTCAAATTTAAATATAATAATATTTTTAATATTACAGTTATTCTATAGAGTGACCTCTTCCTTTATTCCCTAACGATTTAGCTAAGAATTGACATTTTTATGCCAACCCCACTGGAGCCCTAGGTGGTTTTGATTTGAATTTGAAACAATATTAGGAAGCCTCTTGTTTTCCATGTTGTTTATTTTGTTATTGTACATTAGGTACCTAGTCATATCCATGCTCTCAATGGGGGAAATACCTGCTTCTATGAGGAGGATATGATAGGGTGTATTGCCTTTAATTTTCAGATTATAAGTTCTAAAACACTCTTGGATTTGCTCTATCTTTCTCCATGATTCTCTGGAGATGTTACAGCCCTAAACTTCACAACCATATAAGATACCATGAGTGACAAATGTCAAAGATGAGTTTTTTCTAATCCCATAGCCAAAGGTCCGTTGATTTACAACTATTTTTAAGTCCACAGTAAGCTTTCCACCCTCTATTTATCATTTTCTCAATGCCATATAGTTCCAATAAAGCTTGTGATGAAGATAGATTCCAAGATATTTCTATGAATTCACTTCTACCAAGATGTTGTTTTCATACACAAAATTAGCGTAAGTGATCTTTTTGGATTTAATTATCATAATCGTCATTTTGTCACTGTCAACAATCATATTCATACTAGAGTAGAAATCCTTGAGGATTTTTAGTTTTTTGACGAGATCATAAGGACTCCTTGCTATAAGAATGACATAATCAATGTAAAGAAAAACGATGATGACTATACCAACGAGAGTCAAGCCAACACAACTTGCTTCTTCCAAACAATCCTCTAATTGTTAATGTATATACCAAAAAGGGTAGGGGACATGGGACAACCTTGCTTAACTCCTATATTACAATTAGTTTCTTTCGACCAACCCTCAATGTTCCTAAACTTGACAATAACATTCTAGTACAACCTTATCGCAACAACTTTCAACTTGAAAGGAACTTTTAGCTCTTCTATCTTGTTCCAAAGGTTAGTCTTGGGAACTGTGTCAAAAACTTTTCTAAAGTCAATGAAACAACATGGGAGATTAGTTTTATTATTTTGACATTCCTCCACAATGATCCTAAGCGTAACAAGGTGGTCCATAGTTGAATGATAACTTCTATATCCGACCTGGCCTTTAGCTCTTTTTATGTGGCTTTCTTGCCATATGTTGATCTTCTTTTCCAAAATAATTCCATATAAATTGGCTAAAATGGGGCTAATCATAATGGTCCTATAATTAGAGGGATTGTTTGTATCTGCACTTTTAAAAATAGGTACAATGAGGCTTTGAGTCTAGGGTTTAAGGAAGCCTGACTTGACTTCTAAATTGAAGAGCTTGTGGTTGTGAGGGATGAGGATAGGCCTTCCAATTTTTAAGATTTCTACTTGGTAGCCTTCAATGTCCTTAGATTTCCCTTTTGCAAGCTTATTAACCACAAACTCTAGGTCTTCTATTGAAAAAAATTCTTCCTTTGTAGAAACAATTTGAATGTTTTCCATGATATTAGGGTATTAAACATCACTTAATTGATATTTGTTGGCCATAGATTATAGTAATTGATTCATATTTTAATATGCAAATTTAACATTGATTAATCAAATTTTGTAATGCCATTTAATTGGCGTTAGAATATAAACATTGATTAACCAATGCTTGTTGGGGGCAAAGGACCAAAAAAGGCTAAATTTCACAAACTTTAATTGATTTCGATGTTAAAATCATTTTTTTCAACAATCATCGATTCAAATGTTGAATTTCAACCCAAATGTAGTAGTGTATTGTTACCCCTCAAGCGGTGACAACTTCAAAGGTACCCTCACAAGGTGTCATGCTATTGTTCTGCATGATCTATCTTTGCTTATCTTTTCCTGACTCAAATATTTCTTGTTACTATCTCCATTAGATGTGTGATTGTGCTATCTTAGTTGTGGTATATCTCATCATCATCCCTCACCCCTCAGATGATAATGCACTATGGATGGTACATTGCAGTTTTACTATGATCTATCTTGACATTCCATGTATTGGTGGTTCATTTCGATGTGATGCTATAACTTCTTGGTTAGTCATGAAAGTGGTAAACACTAAAATGAAGTCCGATGGCACTTCATAACATGCATAGTTTTACTATTTGAATTGTCGTACCTTAGAGGACCATATTTATCCTTTAGAAAGTGTTGTCATTTCTTGGGTCAATTTCTACTACTGGGTAACTAGCCAACATACCATTTTCCACATCCTAACCATGCTAGAGACTTTCCACTTTCCTTGTTTCACTTCATTCTATCCATAAAAAAAAGTTATAATGATCATGTATGAGTTATCAAATGTCAAAATAAAGGTCTAATGAAGAAATCCTAAACTAATAAAGCCAAAAAGGATAGGGATGGAGAAAAATAAAGTCAAAATACAAAATCTTGAGCAATGCCACCTCGCTATGAGTCCAATGCCCCTATCCCCTAGCTTGTCTATGAATATCTAAAGAAAAATGGATTTGTTCAATAAACTGAACACGTGGAGAAAAAGGAAAAAAAGGGTTGTAAGAAAAAATGTCAAGGATAGGTAACTCAATGTTGATGCTCCCTCTTGAAGGCTATTGTACAAAACATCTAGCCTGTGAAATCTAGATGAATAAATAACAATACCTATGCATATAAATGACTTTGAGGGTCATAACATGAATTCTTTCCCTTTCCCTTTCCATCATTATTCATCACATTACCTATCTTTCACCTAGAGACTTGGGAATTACTTGTTGTCCTAGGACTTGTGATCCAATATCTTTTCATCGATGATATTCACATGAATTCGATTAAGAGCATAAATAAAAGCTTAGATGCAACATAATTAAAGAAGACATAATCATGGAGAAAATATGAGAAGAAGAAAAAGAACACAAGACATGATAATGAAGTTTGTCCCAACAATAGAGTACGTCTTTGGGCCTACATCGAAGTGGAGAGGATTTAAATCATCTCAGCGATAAATTGGCATAAATTACATGCCTATACGTCAAAACTGAAAAAATGGCATATAGATCCACTGTCCGGATGCAAAATCTGACCGCACCAGTGGATTCGTGGCAAGAAATCGTGTAGAAATGACTGTCAAATCATGAAATTCTGACATTGCTCATCCTAGGCCCCTCCTGGGATCTTCACCTCGGTTTACGTGACACTAGTCTATAATTATGACAGTAATTGCATTGAAAATTATGCTGTCGTACGACCTCTGTGTGCGATCTCTGAACTTGGCAGAAGCCTGGTTTAAATTGAAAATCCTGGGCGGATATACCAACAAGGGTTGTTAACCCGATTGGTTGGCAACAAATTAAATTAAGAGTTTGGTTGGGGAGGTCCCGGGGTCAAGCCCATTTGCCTCCCCTTTTAGGTTCTCGTTGTAACAACATATAACATATATAATCGTTGATTAAAAACCAAAGTTTAAACAGGTATGCGAGCGCCAAACCTGGGATGTGACCGGTGCATGGTCCACAGACTGTCGCCCCTATTAAACGATGGCACCATTTATTTGGATGTGGCTGCTACATTTTTCGTTGGATATGGTTTCTAGTTGAGATATGGTCGGATTTTGTGGGCCGTTGGCAGGGCCAGGCACTGGCCGGTCGACGACCTATATATATATATATATATATATTTTGAATTTTTGGTCGTTGGCCCTCATTGAGAATTTGTGAGGTACCACGTGGCGCCCTGTAATTGGCTGCTCGTTGTCCAGTTAGCTTCTTACATAGGCATTAGTTTTCCTACTGTAAGGAGGCCATGTGGCGGCCTATGGGTGGTGCCACATGGCATCACTTAGGGGTGCCATGTGTCACTAATCAATTGTCCCATGTGGGCCTTAAAAATGCCAAATCAACATGCCACGTGTCAACTCCTGGGTGGTGCCACATTTGCATGCTGATGTCACCTCTTCATAGTTGGTTTCCGACATCATCGGTACAGATGTTGATGTCACCAAGTTGACTTTGACTGGGTTGATCACAAATTTTACTGGCCATATCTTCTTCATTTGGACTCTGTTTGAGGTGTCATTTGCGCCATTGGAAATTTCTCGACGAGCTCTTCAACTAGGTGCCATTTTTGTTGAGATTTGAGGAATTTGAATTTTTTTTCCCTTTTAGATCCTCCTGGATCATTTCTCCCCACTATGAAGCTTTTGGGCCTCCAAAAGTCTCATCAGTCAACAATCAAGTGAGGGAATTTCTCCCTCACTTTCTTCTTCTCAACCCATCGTGCTTTACTTGGATGTGTGCCCTTAAGGCCCACTCAAAGATAATCAACATCACCCCTGCATGAAGTCCTCGTTCTTCTGTCCAGGATCATATCTTCCTTTAACTTGTCCAAGTACTCATGAGAAAACACATCCACTGGTGGTACTGAAACACTCTCCCTCTGGTCCATGATAATTGGAGGCTCATAAAGTTTTAGGTTCTCTACGTTTACAATTGAGTATATCTTCATGTACGGTGGTAGATCAAGGTGAAAGGCATTTGTGTCAATTTTCTCCAAGATGGTGAAGGGTCCATATCTTATGGGCTTGAGCTTCTTGCCTTCTCCCTTCAACCTATCCTTACTGATGTGGAGCTACGCTTGATCTCCCACTTGAAACTAATTATCAACTCTGTTCTTGTCATGGCATGATTTGTATTGTGCTTGACTCTTTTCCAATTGTTCCTGGACTATTTGGTGTACCTGTTGGATCCTCTGAATGAACTTGTGGGTTCTGTCTTTGTCTCTTTGTTCACTCGAGTCGAAATCTTTCCCAAATGTCAAGTCCAAGGGAGCCTTAGGTAGAAACCCAAAACATGTCTCAAATGGTGAACTCTTCATGGAAGAGTGCAAGGCTCGGTTGTATGCGTGTTGCACATATGGTATCTGGTCATCCCACAACTTGGGATGTTTGTTGTAGTAGCCTTGGAGCAAATGAACCATTGTTTTTTTGACTACCTCTGTCTAGCCATCGGTCTATGGATGGAAAGAAATACTCCTTTTCATCTTGGTGTCCATCTTTCTCCACAAGCTTGTCCAAAACTCTCCAAGGAATTGGGTGTCTCGATCTGAGATAATGGATGTGGGCAGTCCAAAGTGGACCCATACTTGCTAAAAGAAAAGATGAGTAGTTCGATCAACAATGATATGATTTTTACATGGAATCAAGACACACATCTTTCTAAACCTATCCACTACCATATACACGTAGTCATGACCCCTTTTTAACAAAGGAAACCCCCCTACAAAATCCATGGAAATACTCTCTCAAGGATGAGAAGGAACATGAAGTGGTCTATACAACCCCAATTTTCTATTAGTGGGCTTACAAGTTGAGCACAACACTCACCCCTTTACATATTTGGTTACAACATCTTTCATTCGAGGTCAGTAGCAAAACCTCTGCAAATGTGCCATAGTCTTACCTACCCGGAAATTCCTAGATACAAGGGAAGTGTGTCCTTCCCTGATTATATGCACTCTTTCATTGGTTGGAATACAAAGCTTGCCCATATGGTAGAGTAGTTTATCCTACAAATGAAAATTCTCCACCTGCGAACCATGGGTTAGCCTCTCATATACATCCTTGAAATCTTCATCATTAGCATGTTGTTCAGTATAACTATCATGAGCTAAAGAAGAATTTTTCAAAATAATGGATGCAAAAATAGAAGGTCTAGAAAGCATATCTGCAACTTTGTTGCTCGTGCCCTTCTTGTATTTGATAACTAGATGGAATTGTTGTAATAATCCGATCCACCTATAATGTCTTGACTGTTGTAGCTTGGTATGTGACTGGAGGTACTGCATGGGTTGATGATCAATATGTATGATCGTTTCCTTTGCCATCAAGTAGTGTTTCCATTTCTTCATGCTTTGTACCAATGCATATAGTTCATTGTCATATGTAGCATAATTACAAACAACCTTAGAAAAAGTTTCAGAATGAAAGCAAATAGGATTATGTTGGATGTGGCTGCCAGATTAGGTGGGTGAACACCAATATCCACCTGGCAGCTGTGTAGGGTTTCAGACAACCCCGAAAGTGTAGAACCCACAATTACAAAGAATTATAGAAGAACGTGATGAACTAAAACTATCAAAAGGAGCCAGTTGGAATAGGTGGGTGGCCACCAATATCCACCTGGATCATTTACATGAATTGCATTAAGAGAATAAATAAAAGCTTAGGTGCAACATAATTAAAGAATATATAATCATGGAGAAAAGATGAGAAGAAGAGCAAGAACACAAGAAATGATAATGGAGTTCGTCCCAACAATAGACTACGTCTCCGAGCCTGCTATCTCAACAATTAATTGACATAAATTACATGGCTATACCTAAAAACTAAAAATGGTCTGCAGATTCGCTGCCCTGATGTAAAATATGACTACACAAGTGGATTCATGGTGAGAAATCATGTAGAAATGACTATCAAATCATGAAATTCTGACGTTGCTCATCCTAGGCCCCTCTTGGGCTCTTCACCTCGGTTTAGGTGCCACCATTCTTCAATTATGGTAGTACTTGCGTTGAAAATTGTGCCATCGTACAACCTCTAGGTGTGGTCCCCGAACTTGGCAGAAGTCTAGGTTTAAATTGAAAATCCTAGGTGGATATACCAACAAGGGTTGTTAGCCCGATTGGTTGGCAACGAATTAAATTAAGGGTTTGGTTGGGGAGGTCCCGGGGTCAAGCTTGCGGGCCTCCCCTTTTAGGTTCCTATTGTAACAACATATAACATATATAATCATTGGTTAAAAAATCCATGTTTAAACATGTATGCAGGTGTCAAACCTGGGATGTGAACGATGCATGGTCCACAGACTGTTGCCCTATTAAACGTTGCTCCCATGGCATAGGCACTGGAATTAGTCTTGATTTCAAATGGTTGTTGTAGTTTAGGTAGTGCTAGCACTGGTGTAATGTTGATTTTTCTCTTCAAAGTGTTGAAGGCATTTTGTTGTCTTCCTCCCCACTGGAAGGCTTGTTTCACACTAGTTAAGGCAAGCAAAAGAGATGAAATGTAGGAGAAGTTTGCAATGAACTTTCTCCAGTACTAAACTGCCCCTAAGGAACTTTTAACCTCTGTAGCCAATGTTGGCTTATACCAATTTATAATGACTTCAAATTTGGAGGGATCTATCTTTAATTGATCACCTCCTACAATATGACCCAAATAAACTATTGAGGTCTTTCCAAAGTCACACTTTGACAATTTTACATACAAATTTTCCTTTTTAAGGACATCTGATACTCTCTTTACATGCATTACATGTTCATTCCAAGTCCCACTGAATACAAGAATGTCATCTAAGTATACAATCACAAAGTCATAAATGAAAGGCCTAAAAATATCACTCATGACTCACATGAATGTTGTTGGAGCATTACAAAGCCCAAATGGCATCACAGGCCATTTGAAAAGACCTTGTTTTGTTTTGAAGGCACTCTTCCACACGTCGCCTTCTGTAATTCTGACCTGGTGGTAACTGCTCCTCAAATCCAACTTGGTGAAGTACACTGCATTATTCAGCTGATCTAGAAAGTCATCTATCCATGGAAAGGGGTAGTGGTTGTTCACCACGATCTTGTTGAGATCCTGATAATCAACGAACATTCGCCATGTGCCATCCTTCCTTGGAACCAACACGATCGAAGAACCACAAGGAGACGAGCTAGGTCGGAGGACTCCTTGGTCTAGTAAGTCTGCACCTGCTTCTTGATTTCTGCCATTTCCACATTTGACATCTTGTACATGCCCACATTTGGAAGAGGGACATCTTGTTGAAGATGTATTTCATGCTAAATCTCCCTATTGGGAGGCAATCCACCTGGTTTCTAAAACATTTTATCATAGTTAGATATAAAATAAATCATTTCATCTTTGTGAGAGGGATCACATTCTTGGAAAGCATCAGATGTATTATCATATTTTTCTCTTACAACCATGAGTACATATTTTTTATTAGTGTTTATGAGTCTTTTCACTTGTCCTATACTAACAAGGGTTGTATTTACTTTCGTACTGTGGGCTCTTACAATGTATTCCACTCCATCCTTTGTGAGGTGGTATTTGTTCTCATTTCTGAAGAAGATTACATTTCTATCATAAAGGTATGGGCTCCCCAGAACTATGTTGCATATATCAAGTGGGACAACATCTAAATCAACCTCATCTATCAACTTTGAAGCACTTACAATTCTAATCCTACACTTCTTGGTGACATTTAGTTTTGCATTGTTAGTTACCCAACCAAGAAGGTAAGGTTTAGGATGAGATTTTGTTTCTAAGCCCAACTTTTTAACAATAGTTTCTGATATTAAATTCACTTGAGAACCAAGATCAAATAGAGTGTCAATATTTGTGTGTTTAGATACAACTCTAATATGAAATAACTCACTTCTTCTTCTTTCATTATCATGAAATGTACTTGTGGAACTTGAACCAACATGAAATGAGCTTTTACCTTGTACTCCAATGACTATAAACCTCATTTCGTCACCTGAATCAAAATCAAGGTCTTGTTGTGCTGTTGCAACCATTTTCAGCTTCCCTTTTGACACCAAATCTCTTAGGCTTTAGATCTGGTTGTAGCTTCTAGCAGTGCTTGTCATCATGCCCATCTTTCTTGAAATGTGTGCAAGAGGGATTTCCTTCCTCTTTCTTTGTTGTCACTTTCTTCTTGTCCTTTATTTTCCCTTTGAACTTGTTGCTCTGGAACTTGGAAAATTTCTTTGGGTGGTCTTCTTGTACATTTTTTCCCATGCTTTCAAGGTTAGTTTCTTGCACACACACCTCATCTAAGTTTGTGGGATTAAGAAATAATAATGTATGTCGAATGTAACTATGAAGTGCACTAATATACTTCATCAAAGTTTCATGAGAATCTAAAGGAATATTTAATGCAAGTGATTGTTTCTTAAATTTTTCTGTGAAACTATGAACACTCTAATCTTTACCCTATATTAATTTTTTCCATTCCATCATGGTTTTTTGAACATAACCTAGTGGATTAAATTGCTTTTTTAATGCAGATGTAAATTCAGACCATGAAGAAAGGAGTTTACCATTATGTTTGCTACGTTTATGAAGTTTGCTCTCCCACCATACAAGGGTTATTCCTTCCAACTGAAGAGAATCCAATTGGATCTTCGCCTCTTCCTCTTCGATCTGTTGTACATGGTAGTAAATTTTGATTTGTCTAATCCAATTGTTAAGCTTATCTGCATTAGATTTTCCATCAAACATGGGCAAATCAAATTTCACATCTGGTTTCAACAATGGTTTTTTAGAAGTACTTGGATGAAAACTAGAATGATGAGAATGTGAAGAATGACGAGAATGAGAGGAAGAGGAATAAGAGCTTGAACTTGAATATGGCGATGGAGGCTAAGGAGGATCTCCTCCAATTCCATGTTTCACTGAAGCATTATCCTCTTATTTAGCTTTCTTCTTCTTCTCCTTTTTGGCCACTCTCTTCTCGTAATCTGCAAACATTTTTTCTACCATGCCTGACATCCGATAGAAAGCTATGTGGAAAGCCTTCACATTCTCTGCATGAATTTCTTCATCCTCCATTTTCCTTCTTCGAGTTACACATCCAATCTCTAGGTTGACAATCTTAAGTTTTCCTTCACTTTCTTTGAGCTTGGCCCTAGTAAGCATTCACACTCGCAATTCAAGTCAAAGAAGACTACTTTGATACCAACATGATCTGAGATCTTTTCATCAATGACATTTACCTGAATTATATTAAGAGCATAAATAAAAGCTTAAGTGAAACATGATTAAAGAAGACATAATCATGGAGAAAAGATGAGAAGAAGAACAAGAACACAAGACATGATAATGGATTTCGTCCCAACAATAGACTATGTCTCCAGGCCCGCTTCGAAGTGGAGAGGTTTTAAATTAACTCAACAATAAATTGACATAAATTACATGGGTATACCTCAAAATTGAAAATGGTCCGCAGATTCGTTGCCCAGATGCAAAATCTGACTACACCAGTGGATTCGTGGGAAGAAATCGTGTAGAAATGACTGTCAAATCATGGAATTATGACGCTGCTCATCCCAGGCCCTTCTTCACCTCGGTTTAGGTGCCACCAGCATGAAATTATGGCAGTACTTGCATTGAAAATTGTGCCATTGTACGACCTCTGGGTGTGATCCCCAAACTTGGCAGAAGTTTGGGTTTAAATCGAAAATCCTAGGAGGATATACAAACAAGAGTTGTTAGACTGGTTGGTTGGCAATGAATTAAATTAAGAGTTTGGTTGGGGAGGTCCCAGGGTCAAGCTCGCGGGCCTCCCATTTTAGGTTCATGTTGTAACAACATATAAAATATATAAGCATTGGTTAACAAACCAACGTTTTAACAGGTATGCGGGTGCCAAACCTAGGATGTGATCGGTGCACTGTCCACAGACTTTTGCCCCTATAAAACGTTGTTGTCATTTATTTGGATGTGGCTGCCAGATTTTCCGTTGGATATAGTTTCCAATTGAGATATGGCCAGATTTTTTGTTTGTTGGCTGGGCCGGTCGATGACCTATATATATATATATATATATATATATATTTTGAATTTTCTATCGTTATCCCTCATTGGGAATTTGCGGTGTACCATGTCGCGCCCTGTATTTGGCTGCTCATTGTCCAATCAACTGCTTACTTAGGCACCAATTGTCCTACAGTAAGGAGGCCACATGGCAACCTCTGGGTGGTGCCACATGGAATCACCTAGGGGTGCCATGTGTCACTCACCAATTGGCCCATGTGGCCCCAAAAATTCCAAATCAACATGCCACATGTCGGCTCTTGGGTGGTGCCACGTTGACATGATGACATCATCATGATGTCATGATGATGTCACCTTTGTACAGTTGGACGCTGACATCATCTGTACGGATGTTGATGTCAACAGGTTGAATTTGATTGGCCATATCTTCTTCATTCAAATTTCATTTGAGGTGTCATTTGTGCCATTGGAAAACTCTCGATGAGTTCTTCGACTAGGTGCCATTTTTGGTGAGATTTGAGGACTTTGAATTTTTACCCTTTTAGATCCTTCTAGATCAACTCTTCACATGCATAAGGGTTGATGCTGTTCCCCCTTGGTAAAACTTATGCAAATATTAAAACTAACCCTTATTGTTATGTTCTTCTAAGAGAGATCACTAGGTGTGTATTACCTCATGGCTTGCCAAGAATCTAGACCCATCAGTTAAAGTGCGTACCTTGCATTGGGATTTGTGTACCATGCCTCAAGATCCGTGACACTACATTGGGATTTGTGATGATGGATTTTGATTTGAGTACTCATGTTTGATCATATCTATAGACACTGGGATATATGCAATTTTCCTTTAGATTCATGTATTATATTGGGATATGTGTCACTATCCTGGAATCCATGACAATGCATCCGACCATGACATGGATGCCATGTCATCACACTTTCCACATGGACCACTCAAATTTTCCTTCCTTTCTTAGTTGGATGTTGTACTCACACACATGTGTCATTATTGCCTCCTTGGACCACACATGGGAGCCTTTTGATGCATTTGAGGAGGTGGTTACAGGTTGTTCGAGTGGTTACAAGTCGTTATGTTGACTATTTGATGATGTGGCATTGACCACAATGATTTTCTTGAGGAGGACCCTGTAACGTTCCCTAGCCTAGATGATCTGGATTTTATGAGCAAAACGAAATGAATACATATTATTAAAAGATGCTTAACATAGAATAACAGAGATACAGTAAAACTGGTTTTCTATTCAATAAGGAAATAAGTTGAAATTGTAAAATGCAGCGAAAAACAAGCTTGCTGGAATGGTGGCGGCTTATCTATGAGAAGAGATGTGACGGTTGCACTCATTCACAAGAAAATGATTACAATGAGGCTCTACGAGTTATTAGTCCTAGCTAATGATTGTTGTTAGTCCTAGCTAACAAGTTAGTGGCTATACGATTTATTGAGCTATATGAAAACATGGTTGATATGTGTTATGGTATAGTTGGCAATGGTTAAAGGTGATATGGGTGGCACATTTGACAAGTGATGGATGTTAAGTTCAATGCATAGATTAATTAAGCGGATTATTGGAGGGCTGGTTGGCGTGTACTAAGGAATTGAATGAGTGGAGGATGGGGGTGACGTGCATTTACTGCACATCACTCCATACCCTTCCACTGACCGTCACCTTAGCTTGGCTATTGTTCAATTATGTTCCACTGTGGTTAAGCTTCGATTTTCAAGCAGAGGAATAATTGCTTGACCAAGCTCGCGTTTTTAAGGCTTTTGGTTACGGGTATGTCTTTTTCTCCATCCATGAACCCGCTCTGGTTATGAAATAGATATTGGCTCAGTGATGTATGGGTCTGTGCTTTTCTTAAGACTGGCAACTGTGTAAAATTGTGATATTTCTCTGGAATGGATGGTTGGTGTGGTTTTCATTGCAATGATGTTTGAAGTCACAGTTTCATTGATCATTCTGAGTGTTAGAAGCCATGAAGATTCTCTGTCATCCTTATTGGTTTTAGTTGAAGGGTTTCATTTAGTCTAGATTGGCTGGTTGTCTCCACGCATTCTTATCACCATACCCAATTGTTTTGTTGTTATAGGCTTGTTGGGTTTGAACCACCTTGTGTCATTGCATATTGTTTCACCTGGGTATGGGTTCATTCATGCTACTGATGTTTTCACAATGGGTTATGATGGCTATTATGTCAAGGGGATTTCTTAAGGTTGATTGCTATTTCTTGGCTCTGTTTTATCTCAAAATTCTTCAGGTTGATTGAGAAAACCACGAGGGTTATACCCTGTGTGTTCTCAGTGTTATTATAGGACCAAAATGAATCCTTTGCTCCTCTGTTCATAGTCTCTCCTATCTTGTGAACTGTCACCTTGTCTGTGAAGTTATTGGTGGTATGCCCTGTGTCTCCACTGTGTGGTCTCGGAGGTTCTCACTCGATGTTGGGGGTCGACTCCAGTCTCCCTGTGTTGGTCCACAGAGTGAAACCTTGATTACTCAAAGCCCAATTTTTGATAAAGGGAACCCGTTATGTACTGTCGGGTCTATTGTTGATTGTTATGAGTTGGTGGTGTATCGTCGACAGTGTTTGATTGTTGGCTCGTCTCTGTTGATTATGTTGATAGTGGTTTTGTTTATTGGTATTTAGTCACTGCATTGGTTATTATAACAATTGAATTGATAACCTCAACATGATTAATTGGTTGATTGGAGAAATGGGATTGAATACACAATCATTGTCTTTTACATTGTAATTATTGAATTGTTAACCCAACATTAGTTTATAATTGATTAAGTCACAACAATGCTTCGTGCGTGATGCGTTGGTATGCGTGGGCTTCCTACAACATGTTAAATTGAATTAATGGTTGCTGCTACTGTGTGTTTTAATTGCCAATCGAGAGTATTGCAATTTAAAAATCATGATAGTCGTAGCTTGGCTGTCCACTGCATATGTTTATGGATATCATTTGGTCACACCATCATAGATGGGCACAGGTTTTTAAACAGTATGGTTTTGTTGCAATTTGATCGATTTGAGAAATGGGATTGGGCATACTGTTGCTTCCTCCTTGTATTGGATTGATAGATCAACATCATTGATGTTTAGATTCAGAGTAATTAGACATGTACAGTCACATAAATGCTCTTGCATTTTGTTGAGTGGTCTGTGTATCCCACATCATCATATGAGTTGAAATGGTGATTGTTGTTATTATGTGTTTAATGGCAAGTCAGGATTATTGCAGATTGAAAATTTGATGACTGTGTTTGACTGTCCACTGCGTATGATTGATGAATATCATGCATCATAGCAAAGATAGGCACGGGTTCTGTGACAGTATGATCTCATTACAATTTAATTGTTAAATGAAATTGAGGGATAAAATCAGGCATGCTTTTGTGTCTGTGATTGATTAAGGAAATAATTCATGGACAATGGTTGATGTTTTGGTGTTGAACAGAGTGGAATTAAGTGACTGTGTATTCATTTGGGAATTGTTTTAAAACATTAAATGGACAAATGAGAAGAAACAAAACTCTTCTATAGGTTGTTGTGGAACACATATTGTCTTTTTTTGGTGACAATGTGTTAAAGATTTGATTGCGAACAATGACCAAGTTAATACACATAATTGATTGAATTATACACAGTAGTTGTTTAATTAATCACAATGATTATTTGGTTGGTATTGGATCTTTTGCGTTTGATATAGAACAATTTTATGGATTACTTAATTAATTTTATGAATATTATCCACTCTCTTTCCCTACCATTATTTCAATTTTCGCTAATTACAATCCCCTCGCCTTCCCATATCCATTTTTCACTCCCTGTTCCTAAAATTTAATTACAATTAAGAGAATTCTGTATTGTAACAGTTTGAAATCGCAGTTTCTTGGATGGATTACAGTGACATGTTCCTTGGTTTATATTACAGTTGACTGTGTGTTGTCAGTGAGCAGTAACCATGACTCTTTCCCCCCTCATTTTAACATTTTTCGCTCAATACAAACCCCTCACATATCCCAGAACCTTTTGTTCACCCCTGCTCATTGATAACAGTAAAGCAATTTGTATGGATTGGATTGCATGAGTCTGATATGCTGCTGAGCCAATATTTATTTCATATTTTTAAGGAGTTGTCATATATGGTTGTTAAAAGAACTATTTGCTAATCAATTATTCATGCAGGAATGAGCTTTTTCAGCCGAGGTAGCCATGGCAGAGGTAACCGAGGAAGAGGTAATTGGAACAGGGGCCCTAGAAGGCCTAGATTCTCCATTCACTTTGATGCCGACTCACAGGAGTTAGGCCAACTATTTAAGGTTGGATTTTTCAATTGGATTGGGCAAGGAGTGGTCCAATCTAGGCCTGAAAGGCCTCCCTTCCAAGCTCCACAAGACCCTGATATTCTCGTGCCCCCTCATGTGTCATTGCAACCCGAGGTTCTTGAAAATGACGGATGGATAGAGATTGTCCACCCAACAATCTCCCAACATCGTGGCTGGCCCAATTTGTCTTTATCTGCTCCCCCTCCTTTCAATCAAATTGTCCAAGCTGCCCCTGTCCACTCACTAGTTCAGTCCTCCCATGTTAGAAAAAGGTTTAAAACCGAGGCCCACCATGCCCATGACAAAGGAAAAGCCACTGCTGCCCCTTCCTCACCATCCAATGGCTCTGATAAATCCATGTCCTCCCGGATGCATTTGAGGGACAATTGTTCTCATGTGATCAATGAGATTAGGCCTAAAGGCTCAACACAACCAAAGGAAAATTCAGAGAGATCAAAAGGTGACAACAACGACAAGGGAAAGATTGCATCTTAGAGTGGAAAATATGGATTTAAAATTTTATTTTATTTATTGTTGATAACAGTTGACTTCATAAGTTTTGGACAACATGTTTTTTTGGATAAATGAGTAATATTTTTTTGAAAATAATTTCAAATATCAATGAGATAAATTTTCAAACATGAATGTGATGATGGGAGTCACAAGGAAGGATGTTTTGTTTAATTGACTAGTTATGTTATGATTGTTCAGAGCTAAAGGGAAGTCACAAGGGGTCCCACCTACTAGTTATTATTTATCTAAAACCCTTATTATGATTTTTTATTTCCCCCCATAACTAAAAAGTTGGTTGAGTTTTTTGTTAACTTAACTATTGAAGT
>JASDQU010817554.1:0-11069 GCA_032191745.1 Picea mariana
TCCGCACTCACGAATTTATCCTTGAACACTAGTGAGCCAAGTTTTTATAAGCTGGAGGCTTATGTGTTTGTTAGGCTAGGGAGCCTGAGTGTTGAAGGCTAGGAGCCTGCTGTTGTATATGGAATCAAGCAGAACAATTAATAAAATATAAACACCGCCATGTGCAGACTGACCATGATGAATGAGTGAAGGGGGACTAAGCATCCACAAAGTGGGCAAGGAATTAGGGGCTGGAGGGTGGGAAAGGGGCTAAGTGTTGAGCCTGGCGGCTAAGCCTAGGGGGCTTAAGCCTGGGAATAATATTTTAATATTATTCCAAAGAGACATGTGCATTTTGTGTTTTATCCTAAGTGTTGGCAAGGGAGGACGTACAAGGGTGATGCGTGCTGGTGGAACGCATGCAATGCCATGGGTGACAAGTGTCAACCCTGACACATGCGAATAAATGACCAGGGTGAGATGTGAGAAAGGTTCGTCCTCCTCCATTCAACTCGGGGACTGCCAAAAGGGGAACTGTTCTGACTCCTGCAGAGAAACCCCGGTGCATCCTCTGAACCGGAAAAGGTGTGTATCTGTGTTTGTTCCGGGATATCTGGTACATCCCTTGTCTGAACAGTTCAAACCTGCATTACCCCTGCGTGGATTGTTTGTCATGCATCCCTGACAACCAAAGCGTGAGTCTATCCTATGTTGGTGGATTGGGAATTAAGAAGTGACCTGCCATTGTTGAACTTGTTGGAAAGCCCGTGTCTATTTTCCCCGTGGGTTGTTGTGACCACGCAGTGATGGACTGTGTGGGGTCTTGTTGGCCAGTGGTGCAACGCTCTCTCCAGGTGAGAGAGGTGATTGAGGTTGGTAGAACAGGTTGTTGGCCTATGAGAAATTCTCTCCAGGTGAGAGAGTGCATGGAGGAAGGAGAGGACTCCTGGAAGGAACCTTATAGCTGCCACAGAGCCCGGAGACTTCCGGTCCGGCCTGTTCCTATAACCCAAGGCAAGGGAGATTAGCATCCAAAGTACTATCCAGGTGACAGAGAAGGTGTATACTCCTGGGGTGGAACAAGCATGTGGGGAATGAGGGTCTGTGGGTAGTGAGCATGGGAGGTTCATTGGAGATAATTCCTTGTGGTTGTGTGTTGTTTTCCTTGTAACCTTAGCTAGCCTAGTATTCCTTGTCTTGGGGTGGAGCTTAGTCCCAGCTCGGGGGTGACCCACTGCTGAGCTGATGAGCAGTGTGGTCCAAGGCTGGGAGGTTCGTGGAAGGCCTGCACTTGGTTGGTGGAATCTACCATTGATAAAGATAAGTATCTGATTATGCTTTAATCATGTTTTGCATGACTGTGCTGCTTAAGTATCATTTCCTGTGTATATGAATTAATATGAAAAGCTAATTGCTTGCTGATTATGGCAGTAATTCATATGAATACTTTGTGTTTATTGTTTAAATGCATGTGGGTTAAATAACATCTGTATGAGTTATGTATAAAGTGGTGTTATAGTATTCTTTTAAGAGCGATTAAACCTTAGTAGCAGAAAAGGTGTGCTACAATAACAGATTCCCCCTAATGTGTGAGGTCAGAAGAGCATCTGATGGCTGAAATACATTAACAATATTCACTGATGTGTCGAACAAGTGAGCCCAGGGATCAGAAATCGGGAGGCGTCGTTTCTAAAAATAATAATTGTCTCACCGAGGTGGGCATACCCATGCTCAGGATAAAATAAAATCATGGCTACCAATCAAATACACTGTAGATCCATGTCATATAACTATATAAAGTTTAGCCGCGAACAATACACAACAGAGCTACATCTTGAAATAAAAAAGATATACATGTCGAGTATCCATCTTCTTAGAAGCTGATAAGGCCTGATGGCTAGAGATGAGGTCTTCAGAGCTTGAGCAACAACTTCAAAATCTTCAAAACTCAGGTAGGAGTGTAATTTGAGTGTATGACTTCACTACCCAGAGGTCTTCGACGGCTCGTCGGTCATGGACTAGAGAATCTTGATGATCAGACTGAAGGCTTCATTGATTTCAAACAAAGACTTGATTGGACATTCAGGATGGTCGGGTATGAGGGCAAGAGAAAAACTGCAGAGGGGCCGACTCGGGCTTGGTAAAAACTTCCCTTGGAAAACAACACGACAAATGATGAGACTCAGGCAGCATGGAATTAACGTAAGTTTACGAGGTAGGAGGCAATGCAAACTCTCCATATGTTTGGAAGAATAACCAAATGGAGGAGGACACAACTCTATGTAGCGAGAACAACTTCCTAAGGTCGTATTAAATCCTAGAGTTTGACGAACAATTAGACAGATGTGCTTTATCCAAGGGCGACTTATTGTGCTGCCAATAAAGAAAATACTTTTCCCTTCCTCTTTTTGGGGTATATTTGATTTTTTTTGTCTTTTTCAATGATTTTGGAAAAAGAATAAAAGAATGTTACATTACAATGGAGTAACGAGTGTTACAAACATACAATTTCAAGGCGCAAGGACAAGACTAATGTTCAGAGCAATGACACTCGGGAAAAATCCTCTAGGGGCCAAAGGTGTCAAGACGCAGAGGCAAAGTGATACAGGGCTTGCGTATAAGGTATGCTTTAGATGGTTCAGTTGAGAGCAACTTGGAGCCAACATTAGACCAAAGACGCAGGTATGCAAACACGATTAACAAAACACACAATGGTAACGTCCTTTGATGTAAGTTTAACGAGCCAAGATAAGGTAAGATCAACGGTTTTTCATATTTAGAGAGTTTGAAAAAACGTAAAAGGAGACTCCATTGGGGTACCTTTTTCGAAGGTAGTCTATTCGGTTTGAAAAAGGGGTAAACCAGCATCGACAAGACGTTTATTCAAAACCATTTTAACGAGTGTGATAAATGCAAGATCACTCGACCATTTTTTTCATTTAAGGAGTCTGAAAAAATCTTAACTATGGACTCTGACAGGAATGTTCTTCTGGACCAGTTTAATGAGTGTGAAAGAATAATGTCACTCAATGATATTTTAAATTTTAGGGAGTTTGAAAAGAGCTTAACTATGGACTCCATGGGGCTTCCTTTTTCGTAAATTTAGTCCCTCAGGCTCGAAAAAGGGTTAAAATGATACCTGAGAGTACTCTTCTAGAGAACTGAAGTTCCTTAGAGTATACCTTTATTCGTACAGTTGACTGTCTGGACCGAAAAAGGGGTAAACTACCGTCGAACAGACGTGACTTCAAATTTCATTTTAACGAGCATGAAAGGCCACAAGATCGCTCGACAATATTTTCATTTTTAGAGGGTCTGAAAAGGGCTTAAAAGAAGACCCACTATGTCTTTCGGGAGTCCCAAGAGTGAGCTCAAGAGTGAAAAGGAATCAAGCAAATGAGGCTCAAACTCGTAATCAGGAAAAAACAATAAGGACTCTCGATCCTACAGTGATTAGAGATAGGATGGACACCATAATGCAACCAAGATCTACCTAGGGCATCCATGTTCCGGTAAGCTCTACCACCAACTCGTG
This sequence comes from Picea mariana, assembly GCA_032191745.1. Classification (NCBI taxonomy): domain Eukaryota; kingdom Viridiplantae; phylum Streptophyta; class Pinopsida; order Pinales; family Pinaceae; genus Picea; species Picea mariana. Next base: position 3,515 of record JASDQU010817554.1, read on the forward strand.
ACACTTCTAAAGCAACAATGATGGTTCCATGTCACAACCTGATGGGATCGATCCTATGGAAAAGGGATAAAGACAATGAGATACAAAAGTCAGGGTAGAGGCCTAACCTATATGCTCAAGTTGATCATCTGAGATTTTTCCACGGACCGTCAAAAGTTACCCAAAAATCCAAAAAAATGTCTTGATACCCAGTCATACCCCTCTAATGCAACTCCTGAATCACTCTAAATGGTTTTTGGTTTAAAGAAAATGATAAGGGGGGCCAAAAAAGTGACAAAAAGAGGCCAAAAAGTCTATAAATAGAAGCTGGCAGCTCATTATCACCATTGGTGATTTGGAAATTGACTTTGGAGAAAAAAAAACCCTTTGATAAAAGTGGTGATTCTAGGAGCTACAGTGGACGAAACGACCATCTATCTGGACCAAGTAAGTATAAACTCTCTCCTCTTGCAATTTAAATCTTTATTTTTTCTTTGGGTTCCAAGTTTTGGGGGGCCGTTGACCTTTAAAAGGTCGGCCCTTGGTCTATGCGGGATGTCTTAGGATAGGCCACATGTACATTCGGGCAGAGTAAAAACTGCACGTGTGCACACGCGTCTATCAGCATTACAGTCCGCCTGGACCCCCTTATTGAATGAAAAATTTAAAAAACAAGGGTTAACCCTCCTAAACTTTGGTGTTTTGCAGGATGTATGTTCACTGGAGAAAAAGAGAGCATGAGAAGGTTAGTGAGTTGGTCGGGGAAGACCCCAATGCTGTGGCTACCTTGATGCAATGTGGGCTGCTCAAATTATTCTTATGTCCTTTTATGCGGGCACAACCTAGGATATTGAATGCCTTGGTTGATTATTGGCATTCGGATGTAGAAGCCTTTATGTTAGAGGGGCAGTCACTGGTGCCCATGACAGAGGACATATAGTTTTTGATTGGCCTCTCCAGGAGAGGGGAACCAGTCAACTTCCATACATTTCCTTCAGGGCCACATAACATAGCGGAATTGATAGGACTTTACTGTGAGGTTGGTACAGACCGATCGAGCTCACAGGTACCCATAAGCAAGATTACTAACTTATCGTTGCAGGTGATTGTGTTTCTTATTGGGCAGATCACTGGTTCTCTGGCTCTACATCAGGCGTCCCATGCATAGATGAACTGTGCAGTCTAGTGCTTAAATGCACAAATATTTGACTGGAGCACAACGTTGCTAGATTGTATGAAGAGGTAGTTGACAGATTCCTGGTCGTGGACACAGAGGAACTTTGGGTTTGGGACAATTCTATGCTCTTTCTTCTTTGAAAGAGTTTCGAGCTTCAGTCCTCGAGTAGTGGTACGAGGACATCAAGCCTCTCTTCCTGCAGTTTGTAGATAGGCAGTGTTACTGCCGTGACAGGGTGGTGGAAGGACCAATGAGTCCTTTGACGATGATTTCTTCGCTTGGTTGTCATGACAGATCCCAGTCATAGAGGATTACCCTTATGATGGGATTGATTTCTCGAGAGATTTTGAGATACCAGTACCTCCTGGTGAGGAATGAGGAGAGATGGGTAAGTTGACATCATTGTTTTGTGAAACATATGTAATTTTTATGTTGTTTTTGTTATATATCATTTTTTTTATACCAGAGTATTTGACAGATATGTGTTTTTTGTGTGCAGATGTGGAACCAATGCGACCTGCAGACTATGTGGAAAATAGGTGTCGTCCTTGGCCAGGGGCCGCACCTGCCGCCGCAGCGGGACCAACAACACCAGGAGAGCTTCTAGCCGGGGAGGCTGAGATGGTGTTGAGACGAGTCGAGTGAAACTTTACTTCGCTCACTCACATGGTCCCTATGGTAGAGATTGAGGATATGCCACCATCTATGAAACCTCATGTAGTGGGGGCACCACGGACGTGGGTCTGATTGTTTTGGCATTTGGCAAACGTTGTTGATCAGTACAACAGGGCCCACAGGCCTTGACCTTAGTTATACTTTTCACGTGCCGAGAGCACTACTTGTATATATTTTTTGAGGGCATAAGCCCCATGACTCGTTATTGGTCATATTTTTGAGGCACTTGTGTCCACCTATGTACTCTGGTGACTATGATATTATATATGGATTTTTATGTCTTTTTGTGTCTTATGGATCATGTTTTCCTTTAAAAATGTATTTACATGTTTATTTGTATGTCCTTTCATATGTGTGCAAGATGCCAATCTAAAATTTGATTAGCTAGAGTATCTGTAATTTGGTTTAAACTCCTAGGAACATGAAAATATGTAATATAATCAAAGCTTCTTTCTAAGAGACATACCCTAAGGAATCATCAGTGTAAAGTCAAATCATGAACACAGTAGACTCTATTTAACTGAGACAAAAGCAGCTGAGCGTCGAGATAGACCCGAAGATGAGAGATACCAAATGACAAGGCATCATGGAGCAACTTAATAACTACACTATACTCGGCAACATTGTTTGTGGTGTCACCTAAGCATATACCTCCGGAAGATAATAATTGGCCTCGAGGTGTAAAAATTACCCAAGCTACAGAGGCAAGCCTTTGAGTGTGCTGGCTAGCATCATATGCGTACCCAATGAACACCTCAGATTCACTTGCCATCTGCCACAATGACGAAATATAACATAAAAAACGACACGTCCATAATACTAAAAGAAACTAGAAAGTGATAGTACAAAGACTATACATATGTTACAAAAAGTTACCCATGGTGACCTGCCTATGAGTAATACTTCTTGAGGTAGAGTCCATTTCTAAGCTTTGCCAAAGCATTCCCTCCAAAGCCAACTAGACAATAAGCGCCCTTTTTTAGAACCTCTTTTATGATGAAAGGTCTGAACCACATGGGTTTGAATTTTCCTACCCCTAGTGGGTCCTTATCTTGGTCATAGACCAGGACAAGGTCGCCTTCAGTGAAAATCCAAGGACGAACGGACCTATCATACTGAAACTTGACTTTATGTTTGTGAGCCTCGTTGGCCAGAGCCACATCACGACGCTGCTCATTGAGCCGCTCAAGGTATAATAACCATTCTTCAAGTGGAGAAGTGTATGGCAATAATTGTACTGCCAACTTTAGGGACGAGATTTGACATTCGATAGGCAAGATTGCTTCCAGCCCGTAAATGAGTTGAAAAGGTGAGAAATCGATTGCAGTCTTAATAGATGTTCAGTAATCCCATAATGCCAAGTGTAACATCAAATGCCAATTTGACTTGGCTGAGTTGATCGTTCGCTATAGGATGGTCTTAAGATATTTATTTACAGCTTCCACCTGACCATTTTCTTGGGGGTAGTAGGGTGATTAATGTTGTTGTCGTAACCCAAGCTTTGATGTTAACTCGGTCATCATCTAGTTCTGAAAGTGACTGCCATGGTCAGTGACAATCTCCCTCGGGATGTTGAACCTTGCTATTATCTGGTTGAATAAAAAGAGAGTTGTAGTCTCTCCATCATCTTTAAATGTTGGCATAGCTTCGATCCACTTCGTGAAGTAGTCTCTGGCCACGATGATATAACGGTTCCCCCTTGCTGAAGGAAGGTTGCATGTAGTGTAATCAATCCCCCACTTGGTGAAGGGACCAAGTGTGATGACATGAAACATGGGAGCGGGATGTGCCCTCATCTTCCTAGAGAAGATCTAGCACGGGCGGTACTTCTTGACCGATTCGATACAATCTTTGATTAGTGTCAGCCAGAAGTAACCTTCATATAGAATCTTTTGGGCTGTTTCCAACCTAGAAAAATGACTGCCACATGCTCTAGTATGGCAATCATTAAGCACGATAACTACTTCTTCGTGAGTGAGATATCAATGCAGGATGCAGTCTACACCTCTCTGATACAATGTATCATCGTTTATGAGATAATTCTTAGCCTGATGGCATATATGTCGATGCTCATCACAAGAAGCCGAGGTGGGGCACTTCAAAGTCTAGATATAGATAAGTATCTCTCCGTACCAGGGATCCAAAGATGTGATCAAAAACATATCTCCTCTGATAGGAGACTCTTCGGGCACAACATCACCTGACTCAATTGGAAGTTCTGAAATAAGTTCTGCGAAGACCAGTGACTTTTTAGATTTCGCTGAAATGAAATCTAAGTCAAACTTCTGGAGGAAAACTATCCATCTACTGATCTTTCTGCCTATTACCCATTGTGTCAACATGTACTGGAATGGATTCACAACAGCAATGATGGTGGTCTTGCAAAACATAACATAATGACGGAACCGTTGAACAACATGAACTTCTGCCAACGCAAGTTTTTCAATATGAGAATAATTGAGTTCCGGTCCTACGAGGCCTCGAATCAGGTAATAAATCACATATTCTGAGAACAATTCATCCTCCTGAACTAAGACCATGCCAAGTATAATAAGAAATCTTTGTTATAGTTAGGTGGCTGAAGCAGAGGGGTAGTCGTGAGGGCATGTTTCAATGCGTCGAAAGAGCATTGGGCAGCATTGTCCCAATGAAAAGGAACGTCTTTCTTCAGTAAGCACATAAAGCTCTTTGTGATCTCGGCATAGTTGGCAATGAAATGTCTTAAAAAGTTCACCTTGCCCTGTAGAATCTCAAGTTGAATGATTGTGCATGGGGGAGGAAACTGAATTATTGCCTCAACCTTGAGAGGATCGACCATGATCCCTGTTGTTGATACTATGAAACCTAACAAACGTCCTGATGTTACACAAAAGCTGCACTTGTTTGGATTCAAATGAATCCAGAAGTAGCGACAGTGCTCAAAGATAAGTCAAAGGTGTGTGGGATGATCCTTTCTCTTGTGATATCGAGATGCTAAATCATCTAAATAGGCCTCGACTATATGTTTGAGGTCATGGAAAGCAAAAGACATGGCCCGCTTAAAGGTGGCTCCAGCATTTTTGATACCAAAAGGCATCTTACGATACACGAATGTACTTCATGGACAAATGAATGTCATTTTGTGCTGGTCTTCGGGTTTGATTTGTATTTGATTATATCGTGAAAAATCGTCCATGAAAGAGAAGGCCTTGCAACCCGTGCATTCATCAATTATCTGGTCAATGAATGGTGTGGGAAAATTATCTTTTGGACATGCCTTGTTCAAATCACGGAATTGTGTACATACACGAATCGTGCCTTGTTTTTTATTGACTGACACAGGATTTGACACCCATTGGGTCAAATGGATAGGATAGATAAAATCGACTTTTAGCAGTTTCTCAACTTCAACCTTAATGGTTGCTGCTTTCTTGGGATTAACTGGACGAAGCTTGTGTTGAACAGTCTTGGCATCTGGATAAGTTATGATTTCATGTTCGACTATTTTTGGATCGATGCCTGGAATTTCCTCATAAGACCAGGAAAAAATGTCGTGGAATTCTTTAAATAGATCTGTGTAGATTTGAATCTCTTTGGGGGAGCAGTCAGCTCCGATGAAGACATTCTCCACGACGCCAGGGGTTCTGGAGATATTATTCGGTATGGTTTCAAGGATGGTTGCCATATTACCCTCAGCATAGACCTCATGTGTAGCTAAGGGATTAATAGGACAAGACCTATCTCCAGTCATAGTCAAGGTGAATTCTCCAGCTTCGATTCTGCTTAACTCTGGGAGAAAATATTATCTATGATTAAGATCATCCTAGGGTTTGTCCAAACTAGTCATTGCTTCAATTACTGCTTCGTCAGAGGGAAAGACTAAGTCTAATGAATCGGTTTCAGCGAGAGAACCTTGAGCCCAAATAGGCTCTAGAAGTGGATCTAACTCTTGTGTAGGAGTTGGATCTGTGTTAGCTGAATCTTGCTGGACTAAAGAGTATGCTACTTTAGTTGCGAACAAGGGTAGGGACATGCCCGGGTGCCCTGTCCCATCCATCATGGTCGATGGGGAAGGAAGTATCCATAGATCGGTGAAGTAAGTCGTGCAAAACAACGACACTTGGAAAATATCAACCTTATGGTGGTTGGATATGAACTTGGCATTGCCTTGAGGGGGAGGGTAATCGAAGGTACCCATCAAAGATGTGAACAAACCAACCCCTACATTGACTATGCTTGGTTGAGGATTATCAATCATCGGGACCACGGACACCCCCAATGAAGGGTCAGGTCTGGAGAAAGACAATTGATCAACGGTCACAATCCAATCCTCATGTGGAAACAACAAGACCTAGAAAACTGTAGCGACCACTGCTTGCATGGCATAAGTCCAACTCCTTCCTAACAAGAGATTGTAGTTGAGGGACTCATCGACTACTTCTACCTCGACACACACATTCTTCCCTCCTAACTACATGGGGAAAGAGGGAATGATACCATGTGGTCAGAAAGAATGACCATCGAAAGTAGTGAGAAGAGTAGGTGATGGAGACAAAACGGGCTGGCCAATGGCCTTCGAACATGCCAATGACATAACACATGTGGAAGCACCCTCATCAACCACCGTGTGGAAAATATTTCGAGTAAAATTTTTCGTGGGGTGAGCCACTACTATCTGAAATGTTACATGGTAAGGCGGACGAGGTTTTAAGTTAGTTTTATCTAGCATGATGGTACCCGAATTACAAGTCTCGGTAGATCCTAAAGCGGTTAATAAAGCTTTCCTCTGGGAAGGGCAGCTTTGGAGGACCTCCAAAGTGGACATTGCACAAGGGGTTTGAGACAAATCCTCCACCACATAATAGTTCTGGGTGGCCCTTGCGTTTGGGTTGTGAGAAGATTTTTTGAATGTGCGTTTTGGGATGCGTGTCATTGTTTCACCCAAAGTCTTCTCAATCTGTAGAGGAAGAGATGGGAGTTTGGCTCCTTTGCCCTTCTCAGAAGTGCTTGTTTTACTATAGTCATGTGCTCTAGTCAATATAAAAGCATCACCTTTCATCATATACACATTCGCAGATGCGGGATTGTTTGAAGATAGAGAGGGTCCTTGACTTCCCCCTTCTGCGCTTGTAGAGGCTTGAGTTAGGTTTTGCCCATGCTGAAATAGATTGGTTAACACAACAGGTTGTTGTTGTGTCACAAACTTTTGGGCCTCTGCAAGCCGAGAACATTGGTGGGTCGGGTGGTCTTCCGCGCACAGGTTGCATGGATAGCTCGCCTTCTGTTTCTCAGTGTTGCCCCCACCAGCATTATTAGTGGGTTTCTTATCCCCCTTACCCTTCTTTTGTTGTTTTTTATTTCCTTCAGTCTACTGGGTGGCATTTGGATTTTTCGATTGTACTGTGAGTACATCCGACATTTTTGTAGGGGGAGCAGCCAAAACAGTAGTTTGGCTGGCCGCTGTGTGTTGTATAGACAATTTCTACAACTGCTTCGTCAGTTGCTCAGTGGGCTTTGTTTGTGCTGAACCAACAATACCATCGGCATGTGGTCCAACTCTCTGTCTGGTTTTATCAAGTATTGAGCATGGTGCATATGGCAAGATCTTGTATAATAAACCAGACTAAGAATATATGAGCTCAAGATGTTGAGCTCTCATGATGGCGTCTTCTTCAAAAAACACTCCTGATGTCACGACGTCTTTGGATAACTGTGGGACCAAAGACTTAAGGAAATACTCAAGAA
>JASDQU010817554.1:13720-28890 GCA_032191745.1 Picea mariana
CTCCGCTACCTTTCCACACGTGACCTGGTGTTTATCCCCTATGTTAGAGGGGGGTCCTAGATAACTTTCACGATACTAGACTTTGACACTCCCTAACTCAGACTCCAATGTTTGATTTTAATGGCCTTGAAGAGTTTCCTCTCCAACCTAATTCAAGGCCCTAACCCTAAACTAGTTGGTTGACCTTACAAACATAAAACATCTAATGAATTTTAGATTTAGTGTTAATTTTAATGGCTTTTCTTAAGTCAAAGGTTATGAAAGTGAAACTAGTGATGTTTGAAAGACAAAAGAAAAATAAACAGAAAGCTAGAAACAAAAATCTTTACTTCACTCAACTCTTAAACAACTTTTCAAACTTAAATTTTTTTCTAAGATCTTTGAACAACAAAATCAAAGAAGGATTTCACTCAACTACGAGCTACTTATGATCTAAGTAAAACGTCAAGAACTTATGAAAGCAAAGACTTTTCCCTGGTTACTAATGCAAAACAACACTTTTTAACCAACAAAGAAATAAAATATATATTTTTTATTTGAATGCTCACAAAGCAAAAAGGAAAAATATCAACAAGTCAAAACCAAGAAAACTTCTAGCCTAAGCGTAGATCACAAAGAGTCACTTTAAAAATCACACACAAGCAAATTAAAATTGGACTCTCACACTTGTCTAAAAACCCTATAAAAGAAAAATTTTGAGGAAAACTTCTTAATGAAAAAAGAAAGCTATTGCTATGATCAAACCTAAGTTACTGACTACTATGACAGAGACCCAACCTGAGAGGTATAACTCTTGTCAAAAGAAAGGATGACTGCCTCACCTTAAAAAAAAATTCTCTCCATAAGCATAATGCTGACAGTTCCACAACAAGCGTGTGCATGCGAGTTGTGTAAAGTCAGAGCGCATGTACACGCGTGACTGCCTTATACAGTCTATATGTATATCTGAAACTCTGAGACAAATGAAAAGCTAACCAAGCCATCCCAGGCAGAGACTACTAGTACTGAGAACCAGAATCTCTTGAAGACTCAGACACTTACTTTAACAGAAAAAAGAAAACAATTCAAGGAAAACTTCATAGAACAAACCGATCCGAGGTGAAACCTAAGCTATAGACTGCAAACAACAAAGACTATAAAGAGTTCCAGAAAACCCCTGAGAAGGACTAATTCTGACAGGGAAGATGATGACTACCTCTTTAAAAGAAATTTTTTGGAATCATACACGTGACTGACACTTCCTCAGCTAGCGTGTACACGCAGGCTGTGAGAATGCAGAGCGTGGGTACACGCGTGCAGATCTTATACAGGCCGCGTGTACCTCTATGGGTCTTGGAAAAAAAATAGTCAAACAAAGAAACATAGATAATTGGTATGGAAGACTAGAATCTCTGTTAGCTCAGACTTTTGCAGAAACTTTAAAAATAGGATATGAAACCAGTTCTTAAAAATACCCAAAAAATATTCCCAGAAACCCTAGACTATCCCGAGTATGGTCGCCAATTCTATTGTGAGTGGAAAATCCCTCTATGGACTAGCACTTAGGGTTTAATTATGCATGTAGAAAAGACCTAAAGATTTCTACTTTCTACCGTCATCTCAGACCTAATCCCCATTATTCTTAAGCAAATACATAGTTAAGAAGATCAAGTGAGCATACCTTATTTTGGGCGTTTGATATCGATCCTTCCTCACGCTTGATCGCTCTTGGACTGCAGCTCTCCTCCCAAGGCTGACCTGCATTCACACAAGACAAATAAAAAACTCCACATGCATTTGATATATAGATTAATGGGTTAGAGATTCAATAAACAAGTAGGAAATAAACCATGAAAACCTCATATGGTGGGACAAGAAAAGTACTTCTTTATTATTAACTTCAACAAATCAACTTACAATGATGAAGTTGGCCACTGCTCCACAAACTTGGTCCTGGGCTCCTCTTGAACTGTCCTCCAACTTCTTTTCTCTATCTTTCACTTTGCACAAGGATGGCTAAAGGGTTGGGACAAAGGGAATGTGCAATCGAGTATAGTTTCTTTACGATGATTCTCCTCTTCCAAATGGGACCCCTAACCCTTCTTTTATAGGATAGAAGAAGCTAGGTATTTGGTCGAACCCTCGGCCATACATGGCTGAAAGGTTTAGTTAACTCACCCAAATCTGTATGTTTCGTCAACAACTTTCCTTTTTTCATGCTTTTGTAGGTACACGCAGGTTGTTTTAGGTTAGCTAGCGTGTACATGCGTGCAATAATAGAGGAGGGTGTGTGGGCCTTTATAAAAGGTGTTTTTAAGAAGATTTGTTCAACAATGTTTTGGCAAAGAAGGAATCTGAGATGGCCTGATGCTAGGTAAGCATGTCTGGTGCAAATTAGGGTTATAACAATAATCCCTGGAGAAATGGTTAAATTGTAGGCTCTAAAAACCATAAATCCTCCTTTACATGATCCATCTCATGTGTTAACAAGTGTCTATTCTCATCCTTCACCTTTTGACACTCCAAACATTTGGCAATACACTCAACAACTTATTTCTTCATTCCTAGACAATAATATTGGCTTCTAATAGCTGCAATATTTTTTTGATACCCTAGGTGTCCATCATATGGTACATTAAGCATTTCTATTAATATTATATTTTTCAATTCTTGGAAATTCAGTACATAAATTCTTCCTCTATACATGATAGTTTCATCATTTCCCAGCTTGTGTTCCTCAATTCTTTGCTGCAAAATACCTTGTTGTAATTTTGTCATTATTTCCATGTATTGCAAATCTGATTTTGAATCCTCTAGGATTCTGCCTTTCAAATCTGACTGGTACATGCTAATGGTTGTAGCATGCAACTCATGCACCCTTCTGCTAAGTGCATCATCTACCTTGTTCTCTTTCCCTTTGATATGCTTTATATCAAAGTCATATTCACTGAGAAATTATAACCACCTACTTTTCCTGGAATTTAGAGTTGGTTGTTCAAATAAATATTTTAGACCATTATGGTTTGTCCTCAACTGGAACCATTTCCCCATGAGGTAGTGGCTCCACTTATTCAAGGCATGCACTATGGATGCTAGCTCCAAATCATGAGTAGCATAATGCCTTTCATGCTTCTTCAACTTTCTTATTTCATAACATAAAACATACCCATTTTGACTGAGGAATCCACGAAGTCCCTCTTTACATGCATCAATGCATATAATGAGGTCTTCATTTCGATCAACAATCATTATTCTTGGAGCACTGGTTAATAAATTCTTCAAGTGTTGGAAACTCTTTTCACACTCCAATTCCCACTAAAACTTTACTCCCTTCTTTTGCAAGGAAGTGATCAGGTGTACAACCTTTTAGAATCCTTCAATAAATGTTCTGTAGTAGTCTAGAAGGCCCATGAATGATCTAAACTCTGTCACATGATTTGGTGTTGACCACCCTTTAATGGCATCAATCTTTTTAGGATCCACTACTATCCCTTCCTCATATATGATATGTCCCAAACAATGAATTTGCTTCTAATAAAATGAGCACTTGCTCAATATGGCATACAACTGATGCTCCCTTAATACCAATAGTACCATGTTCAATTGTTGTTCATGCTCTTCCTATGACTTAGAATAGATAATAATGTCATCTAAAAATACAATGAGAAACTTATCTAAGTATTCTCTGAAAATACCATTCATTAAACACATGAATACAATTGGTGCATTTGATAACCCAAACTACACCACTGTGAACTCATAATGCCCATACCTTGTTCGAAAAGAAGTATTGATGATGTCTTCTTCCTTAATTCTTACCTGATGATAACCTTACATAAGATCAATCTTGGAAAATATTTTTTCATTCTTCAACTGATCAAAGAGGTCATAGATCCTTGAAAAAGGATACTTATTCTTCATAGTTACCTTGTTCAACTTCCTGAAGTCCATGCAGAGTCTCAACGTTCCATCCATCTTCTTCACAAATAACACTGGGGCACCCCAAGGTGACACACTTGTGCGTATATACCCCTTCTTCAAAATCTCTTCAATTTGCATTTGCAATTCCTTCAATTTTGGTGTACTCATCCTATAAGGGGTCTTGGATACTGGAGTTGCTCCAGGAATCATATTTATGGAGAAATAAATGTCTCTTTTAGGGTGTAATCATGGTATTCCTTTAAATACATCTTCAAACTCTTTTAGGACTGCATAATATTCAATATTTGACACTTTATCTTTAGGTGTCTCTTCCATGTGAGTTGCAAATATTTGAGACCCTTTTCTGTAACTTTTCTTCAATTGGAATGTTAATATTTCTCTGATAGTTATTTCCCTAGGAATTCCCTGTACTGTCCTTAGGTTTTGTTCCCCATCCTAGCAAGTAAATGCCTTATCATAACAATGTATGATAGCATGGTGTTGGTCCAACCAATCCATACCAATTAGATAGTCATAGAAACCTAAAGGAAAGATGTTCAAATTTGCCCTGGTACTCAGTCCATTCATGTCCATTGGACATGACTTAACCATATCATTAATTTTTCTTTTGGCTCCGATAGCTAGCTACACCAACCAATATTTTCCATGCTTTCTTCTTATAAAATGCAATCTTTCCACCATATTAAGATCTATATAACTATTACTTAAAATAGCAATGGTTTTGTTTTTTATCATACCTTCCACTTCAATCATATGTGACTGAAACTCTACTTGCTTATTGTCCAGTGCTACATATATCCCAGGTACATTTCTTCCCATATCCTCCATTGTTTCATCTTATTGTACATTGTGAACTATCCTCACTTTTTCACCTCTGTGAGGACAATATTTATACATATGATCTCCCTTACAACCCCAACAATGAATAGGTGGTTGGCTTGAATTCCCCCCCCCCGTCTCAATCGTTCTAGGTTCTCTAGAAGCTGGTTCTCCTTGAGAATTATTTTTTAGGAATGGTGGCTTAGTCCCCTTCTTCCTCTATTCCATCTTGTGATTCTTCTTGTTTTCCCAAGATTTTTGGAAAGTTGGCCTTCCCTTATGTTGATCATATAGTCATTTATATCGCCTTATGGTCACCTCCAATTTTTTGGGATCATCATATTTTATCTTGTCACTGATGAATGATGGAAACCCACTCAAATAGCTCTAAATATTAATTTTCTCATCCTTGATGAAAGAAACATACTTTATCTATTCTAAAAACCTTCTTTCATATTCATATATGGTCATACTCCCAAGCTTGAGTTCAAAGAACTCCTTCATTTTATTTTCATAGTATCTCTTAGTCAAGCATTTCTTTTGAAAATACTTCTTGAATTCCTTCCAAGTGAATTTTTTCTGTTTAATGTGTTTCACCTGCACAAGTTGGTCCCACCACATGGATTCCTTTCCTTTGAGTTGATAGATAAAAATTATTCCTTCTATATGTGAAGAGTAATTATGTAATTGAAAATAGTTTCTCATGCCTAGAAGCCATGTCTCTGCATATACATCCTTCTTGTGCTCACAATCAAATTTATGAGGCCTAATTTTGTTCATTTCTCCTTGTAGCTAATCCAACACAGACCTCCTCTTATGATTCCTGACAGGGGATGTACTTGATCTACTATGTGGTCTCCTAGTGGAATGCCTTGGGGAGTGAGGGTGATGTCTGCCAACACTTTTTTATCTTCCTCCCTCATCATGAGAACTGTGACTTTCAAATTTTCTTGAGTCATTCTCCTTATCCACCTTATTTTCTATTTTGTCCAAGCTCTACATTAAATTTATGTTGAATTCCTCCTACTACTCCTTGGATTTCATAATCCTTTCATTATCATGTTTATAACTTTGGACATCCTTTTGCATATTTTTAATGCTCTCTACCAAGTTCATGCTTTCTTCATTTCCTTCTCCATGACCATTTGAGTTTGTAGCTTCATTACCCATATGTAAATCTATTCTTCTAATCTCATCATCCTGACTGTAATCTCCTTGTGTATCTTCCATGCTTCTACACTCTGTGTTGATCCTATTCTAATCTAGTTGTTGTTATCTCTACAAAAATAGAACTTGTTAGGCTAATTGATTTATCAATTGTATGAAATTCTGAACAATTCCTGTTCATAATGTATCTGACTTCTTTCTTCTAATTTATTGTAAATTTGACTATCTAGAGCATTTTTTTGGGTGAATATTTATATTTTATTGTTCAATATATTTCCAGTGACTACTCCCTTGCTCAATTTTGAGCCTTGAGAAAAAAGTTATGGTTATTTGAAAAACTGTCCTTTCTGTGAGGGCAATCCTTGTACAAGGGATCTTATTCAGAAGTCAAATTAGCTTTGGGACCTGTGTTGAATCCTCTCTTAATATTCACAGGCTCCTAAGATTTTCCTCAAATGCAATTTCATATAAATCAGAAACATGTGGGTTGCTTCCTTAATCCCTTTTCTTTCTTCAAAATCAATTTTTGGGCACTAGCCCCTTTACTTCAGCCCAAAATTTCATGTGACCATAGGCTAGAATGAGGCACTTAGTTATATTCCACTTATCTGGAGCTTCAAGACTCTGGGGCTTCAAAATTTTGAGATTCAAAGGCTTCTCCTTCAACACACTTCATTTCCCTGAATATTGAATTGGAGAACTTCTGGACATGTGCTTCTTCGGAGCTTCAGGGATCTAGAGCTTAGGACTTCAAATGATTTTCTCAACACAACCCAAAATTTCCCCGAACGTCGAAATGGCGAAGTCCCAGACTGGCACTTCAACGCTTTGTTACTCTGACGCTTTGGAGCTTCGGGCTTTAGGAGTTCTAACCAAACAACAACATGAATCATCTAAATGTTGAACTGGTGAACTAATGAGGTTTTCCCTGGATCAGGAGCTTCAAAATTAGGAGGATATTACAACACCACACCATAAATCACTTGAACACCGAATCGTGGAAGGACCAAGATCCACGGTTAACATTCACCCGTCAATGGATGGCCGGGATTAACTCCCGGCTTCAGGCCTTTTCACACCAGAACCATTTTTAACAAAAATCCTCCAGATCGTCGAACTTATGGACACTCACTAATATAATGACACATGTCGTCAACGATGAACAATCAAGATCTTCTCTGGAGTTTGGAACTTCGGGACTTTCCCTACTCCGTGCAATAATCACCAACTTTTTATGGAGTGTCGAATCTCCAAATTGTCATGAGATCAATGACTCACGTTCTCTTGTGTGCAAATCTGATGGTTGGGACATTATATTCACACATACACTTCTCCTCTGGTCTAGGGTTTGATCCAATGACTTAGATCTATGCTCGGCCAATCCAATGGTTGGCACTCCTCGGAGTGATCTATCTTATAGATTCACTCCGGGACTTCAAGACTTTGAGGCTTTTGTCTCCCTTCCAACAAACAAGGAAAAACCTGTCGGACAAATGAAGTCCAAATGACTTCAGTGCTTAATGACCATGCACGTTCTCCATATCTGATAACCATGGGGGATATGTCTTCTCTTGAATAGATCCAATGGCCTGGATCTAATATTTTGGCCCAAATCAACGGTTGTTGTGGTTTCTTTCCTCCACTGGATTTCTCTAACTGCTAAGACTCTTGAGCTTTGGGACATAGTCCAAGTGTTCTCTTAGTGCCTTCCTGAGACTCATGGACATTTTGTAACTCGAAATTTTTCCATTTCAACAATGCTTGACTCTGAAATTTCTCTTCAATTTCCACTTATTTGGCTCATCAAGATCAATGTTGAAAACCTAGAGCTTTGATACCATATTGTAACACACCCACCTGACCACCCAGGTCGAGTTGCATCACTGAAACTTCTCTTTACCATCATCTTTGATACCATATTGTAACACACCCACTCGACCACCGAGGCCGAGTTGCATTGCTGAAACTTCTTTTTACCATCAGCTCTGATGCCATATTCTAACATCCCCAAACTTAAGTTGGGCAGTGCCATGTAGAAGTTTTTGAACTGTATACAAAAATTAAAAATCATACAAATACTCTGCAAATATACAGATTCATGTGGAATAACAATACACATGCAACATACACAGGGAAACGCCCATAAAAATAAATGCATAAATAATAGTGCAACAAGTAATATAACACACAATTGATACTTATCTTTTGATAAAATATCACCAAATGCATGCATACCTTCCATGATCCTCCTAGCCTTAGACCATGCTGCTAAGAAATCTCAACAATGGATCACCCTCGAGTTGGGACTAAACTCCACCCGGGTAAAGGGATTCCTAGCCAAGATTATGTATCTCAGAAAGTAGGAACAAATCCGTCAGGTTCCAACTCAAACTAATAGCCTACAATATATCATTCCCCACATGCATGTCCCACCCCAAGAAGTGTGCCCCTTCTCTTCTCAATAGTCCTTTGTCTTCTCCACTTCCCTTCCAGGTCTTCAACAATAGGCCAGATACGAAGTCTCAAAGAATTTTAGTTATAGTTGGGCTCCCTCAGGAAATAAACTCCCAACAATTCTCTCACATGGAGAGAGTTTCTCATGGGCCTAACAACCCACCTCTTCAATCCCATGGGCCTGACAACTTGCCTCTTCAATCCCACGGGCCTAAAAACCCACTTCTTCAGTTCATTGCTTAAGTCAACCAAGTGCAGGTACATGTGAATAGAAGCAACAACGTTCAAGGTAAAGTATAGGTGATGGAAGCAACGACCTTCAAGTAAGGTGCAATATTGGCTCAGGTAACGTGCAGTACTCGCTTAGGTAAGGTATAGGGTGTTTGTTGGCCCTTGACCAAGTTTTGGATATCCTTGGTGATGTTTGACCTATTTTGGGACTTCGAAAGGCTGGTCGAAGGTGGGGCGCAAGTCGAAGCGGAGATCACGGGATCTTGACCCCTTTTTAGGGCATATTTGGGATTAGGGTTTATGTAACGAGTATGGGGATGTTGGCCCATGGGTTTACCCATGTTTAGGCCCTTTTTTAATGTATAAATAGAAATCTAGGCGATGTAAATAAGTGGTGTGATGCTAGGTGCTAAGTATTATGCTAAGTGCAAGTAATTGTAAGAGGCTCTGTGCTCAGTGTATGTTGAGGCTGTAAAGCTAAGTGTAGGTCATCTGTAGTGCTTTGTGAATAGACTGTCTAAGGAGGCTTTGTGTTGTGATCTAACTCGAGGAAGGAGCATTTGGCGAGGTGCACACAGATCTCATGTCCTCTGTGGAGTAAGATTTTGATGCTCTGTGCCTGTAAGAAGCTTGATAGAAGATAATAAAGAAGAGAAGAGTTGGTGGACGTAGCCCCACACTAGGGTGAACCATGTATATCCTGTGTTATCGTTGCTTTGTGCATTATGGTTATTGTCTGGTGTATATAATTTAATCTTAAGTTCAATAATGAATGTTTATATGGATCTAGTATGATAGATTAATGCGTAAGTGATGGGAATAAATGCTAGATCTGATCTTTTTCCATGTGCTAAGTGCTTAGATGTGTTAGATTTGGTTGAATAATATGTTGTTCTGTAATTAGGGTTTGGATTTGCGATGTGGATAAGGGTTAATAATGATGAATGTTAACTGCTAAGTGCTTTGTTAGAGTGGTGTAATCAAAGATCTATGTCCCAACTAGGTTGTAGACATTTGAGTCCTGCAACCACCCCTGCCTCTACCTCAGGTGAGACTTCATATGCTTCATAGATGTTGTCTAAAGGGATAGTAGTTAGGGTTTTTTTGGTGCCTTGTTGAATCATTGAACCCTAGGTCTGCCCCTGTGCCAACAAATGGTTCCATTGTCGGGACCTAAAACTGTGATTGCTGGGAACAGAAGAAAAGAAAGCTCTGTGCATAGATATGCTACTTTAGTGCGCAATATTCTACTTGAATTGTGAATCTCTATGCTAAGAAAAGAATTCCAATCTGAAGTAATATCTTGAAGCTTTGTGCTCTAAGAAAGGTAAGATAAGTGAAAATTTTTGTTTCGAAAGAATTAATCTAGGTATGTTTGATAAATTTTGTTCTAGTCTGAAAACTAGGGTACAACGGGAAGAAAGAAGATTTGATATGAATAGATCTGATAGAAATAATGAAAGGTATGTTATCCCTATGCATAGAAAGAATGTTTGGAGTAACAAATGGATGCAGGATCCTAGAAAGAATTTTTTGCAGGTTAGTTATTGTGATCCCAGTGCGTAGTACAGGAAAGGTTGGGGATCATTTAAAAGAAAGAGAGGATTAACTCTTTGCTATAGTTGCAGAAGACTGAGACATCTTGCTAAGGAATTCCCTAGTAGAGGTCCTAGTTGTATTTGTTGTAAATCTATGGACCATGAAGTTTTGGATTGCCCTAGAATGATTGCAAAAGTTGAAAAGATGAATATGAGATAGGAAAACTATGAGGCAAGTAAATAAACTAAGGATATGATATAACCCCAGAAAGAATCAGAGACTGTATTAGTATAGATGAAAGAAACCCTAAACAATCATAGAGATATCAAATTATCAGAGGTCTCAAAAGAGAAAGAGTACATAGAAACAAGAATAGGAGACTTCGACATAGACTGTGTTCTGGATGAGGAAACACAGGTGAATATCATGACAAAAATAACTTGGGAAATTTTGGGAAAGCCTGCTATGGTTCCTTCATTAGGAGGAATAGGATTATTTAGAGGAAAGATGATAACCCTATGTGGAAGAATTAACTAGACATCTATGAGTGCTCATGTCGCTTCGACAGAAGAAGAATTTGAGATTGTTAAATTTGTTGAGAACAACACCCCATTTTCTATATTTATAGGAAAAACCTCGATTGAGAAAGATCATATACGAAGGAAACAAGAAGAGGAGGATCTAGAATAGAAAAAGCAAGAACTAAGATATTTCATGGCTAGGAGAATAGCGCACTTATTGGAAGAAAAAGAGAACCAGACGAAGCTACTAAAGACCAAATATATGGAAATTGACATTGAAAAGAGACAGGAAGAATGGAGACACATGTCTATATAAGAGAGTAGAGCACCTACCCCAAAAAGAGAAGAAGTATTACCCTTGAACCCTATGAAATACCCTCCATGGTGTGAAGTTATCATGCCAAGAGGATATAAGAATGATAATGGAAAGAGGAAAACAATGATTCAGATCACAGGAAAGAAGGCCAGAAAGCTCAGTAAGAAGAGAGCAAAGTTAGAAAAATTGCAAGAAGTTACAGGGAAGACTTCACAGAAGGAAGGTTTCCAAAACTTGAACTCTATCGGAATATCAGTACAACAAAGTTTGACACTTGATCATGGCGAAGCAATATGAAAATTAGAATGACACTCCAGAATGGCTAGAAACACAGTTATTGCCGAAACGTTCACCCTTGGACCATTGGGACCGCACCATAACAGATGGAATTGCATTGATTGAAGCATTCCTACCCATTGGAAGAGTTAGTTATGATAATATCTATTTATCCCATCGAGCATTGCACTGAGAACACTTTTTTCCAATTGTGATTATCTGAGCCCACAGAAAACTAGTTGATTTCGTGCAGTGATCATTGAGACCTCGCCATCCATTCTGTTACATTGAGTATTGTTCACTGACTTGAGATATCAGATCTCGAGTGTGCATGTCAGATGAAATTAGTGCAGTAGAAAAGGCTGTCGAAGAGATTCTAATAGACTTCATGGCCGAGAAGGTGATGTCTGTAGGCATCCAAGCCTCATCGACAAGAGAAGTGCAAGCATCCCTATCGACTGCTCGTGGATCTGGACCATCCTGAGCTGCGACCAAGAAAAGAACCAAGCATCGTGATGAATTGGTGAATGCAAAGCTAATCCCATCCATCCTGCCCAACTACATCTCACCCCTGGTTGGTGTGGTGATTTGTGACAGTGTCTCGAGGGACTTCAACTACACAGTCATCACTGCGTAACTTCTGAAGGGAATATAAGGAGTTAGACTGCAATTGGAGAGGATTCCCACCTTGAAGATAAATGACTATAACCTAGGAGTCCGTAAGAGCTATGGCATGCTCGCATCTCACAAATATTTGACCAAGACCAAGGGTAAGAAGTCAAACATCATCACCCATTCGTGGACTATGGACATCGTGAGGTCCACTGGCTTGAACGTGATGAAGACACCACATTTCGGAAGGCACCAGGAGGTTAACTTGTGTGTTAAACTCCTAATGTCGTGCTTCCATGGTGAGTATCTATGGCTAGACAGACACATCATCGTCAATCCAGTGCTTATCCATAGGATCACCAAATTAAGCATGCAGGGAACAGACTCCCAAGACTTTTATCCAGGCAAGGCTACAAATTGTGTTCTAGCACATAAGATCAAAGACACCTACGATGATGTAGAGAAGGGGAAACGAGGATACAAGGTAACCTCCATTCAGAATGACACAGTGCACCTTTATTTCCAGTTGATTGCTGGTAAGATAGTCTAAAAGAACAAACCCATGTAGGTCACAGGGTTTGTCGTTGACCTCGCAGGAAAATGCATGGAAGGACTACAAATGAACTGGGCCAGTTACCTAGTCAATCAATTAGAACTGAACTCTCGTGAAGCTCAGGATTAGGGCTATGAGTTCCATTTTACCTAGTTGATGATCCTCATCACATTCACTACTTGGAATATGTCAGAAGGTGTGACCTTCCTTGACATTGAGTTGTTCAAGCCACTAGCTGCGAAGTTCACCACGCTCTAGTATTTGAGTGATATGGGGAAACAATGGTAGTCGAATGCAGTGTTCAATACCTACTACCTGAAGCTAAAGAGGGATATTGAGTCTTTCCCTCGTATGACATTGAACACCATGGATAGTTTCAGGCCCCTTTTGATAGGCATTTTATTTATATCACCGCATGCGCTGATGAAAGTAAAGAAGATATTCAGTCCTACTACAAGCTCACAGAGGAGGACCTGGAAGAAATCACTAAGGAATGGCCCGCAAATTTCCTTAAACCATTCGACCATGAAGAACTGTCCGACCCCAACCTCATTGGAAATATGGTGGTTACTCACAAAGAGTATGATGCACCCAACAGTAGTAGTAAGAAAAAAAAGGAATATGTACAAAAAATACGCAACACATCAGAAGAAACTGCATCATATTTGTTGATTAAGGTTGGTTGTCATTGATGTCAACCCTTGAAGAAAGACCCGTAGCACAAAGGTTTGGGTAATGGACCCAATAGTGTTTGATGTAAATATGACTCATTATTTTTTTTCATGGTTGATAAGAAGCAAATATGGATGAACTCAAAAATGGTCCCCTTATGGTGAAAGCCCTCACGGGAAGACGCTTTGTGGAGTAAGAGAACCCATGCTTAATTGTGGAATAATGAGATGAAGGAAAGTGAATTTGTCAGGGAAAATATACTAGATGGATTTTTCTTGTCATTTTATTTCTGGTGGTATGTGGAATATCACATAATTCCTCACGGTTAGAGAGTTATGGCCATGAGAAGTTGGAGACCCCAGGTTTGGGTAATGGACCCAAGTTTGTTTGATGGGTAATGGTATGAGTTATGATATATTTTCAGATAATACTATTCTATATGGATAGTACATTTCATTCCATTTCTGGTGGTATGTAGAACGTCACATAACTTCTCACGGTTTGAGAGTTATGGCCTTACGGAGTTGGAGGACACTCATATGTCATCTAGAAGCCCCAAAAGGTCAAAGTAATCAAAGTGGTTTAAGAGATTTTAAAAGGTAAATAATAAAGTGAAGTGATGAGTGTATTATAATTCAAAGTGAATACAAAATAAATTATTTCAATAATAATTTTAATGGAGAAATCAGAAGTGGACCAAACCCTAAAATAAGGAAAGTGGGGCCAAGTGACCTAGAAGATGTTTTTAAGGAAGCTACTTGGAGAGTATAAATAAGAGGCAAGGCTCTCTCATTTGAATCACACTTGAGAATATTGAATATATATAGGTTTCTTAGGTATACAAATGATATCTAAGCCGAAATTCTAAGGAAAGTGAAGAAAAGAAGGCCGAAATGCAAGGAAGGATAAATTCTTTTGATGGTGCTTTCTAAGGTATGTTATTTTCAGGTCTTCTCACCATTTTCGCTATAAATTTTTTTATATAATGATTTAGATCCTACAATTTCTATGAACATGATAAAACATATCCAAGTATCTGTGGTTAAAAATTCAGCTTGTGGGTCTTTGTATTTTGGGAGTTACACTCTGTGAAAAATAGGGTTTGTGGCCAGTACTGAAACTAGTCAAAATCAAGTGTTTCGGGTAAAAACATCATAACTTCTTCATAACAGATCCAAATTTAGTGAGACAAACTTTTATGGTTATGGTATAGTCTTTAGTATTCTGTGTAATAGTTTTAGATTATTTCATGAAACAGTTTGTGCGGTGCACGCTCTACAAGGTCGCTCTCTAGAATAACCCAGAATTCAACAAGGTATGTCATTTTTGCTATAACTCCTTTTCTGAGAGGTTCCAAGTAGTTCCACGTGGAGAAATTGCATAAAACACACAGAAA
This sequence comes from Picea mariana, assembly GCA_032191745.1. Taxonomy (NCBI): domain Eukaryota; kingdom Viridiplantae; phylum Streptophyta; class Pinopsida; order Pinales; family Pinaceae; genus Picea; species Picea mariana. The sequence goes on from JASDQU010817554.1 coordinate 28,198, forward strand.
AAAATTGTGTATCAGTTTCAGATCTTTATACATTACAGGTTCAAAGTTATGATTACTTCAATTTAGGGTTGTTGACTAATCCAAAACTAGGCATGTGAGACTAAAGAAAAGTTTGATGAAAATGCTAGTCTCTTATTTTTAAAGTTAAGGAAGGTTTGCAGGAATGTGATCATATACACCAGGTCTAATACAGAGCTACAAAATATATTTGGATGATGAAATTGATGAGGGCTTTTGGTTGAGGTACATGTTGAGTACATGGTTGAGACAAGTAGTTGATGATTTGACGCACATACATGAGATGTATAGTTGATTATGTTGGTACATATCGATGATGAGTAGTTGACACATGATTGGTACATACTTGGTACATGGTTGGATGCACTTGTTTATGGTACATGTTGATTACAGGTTGGTGCATGGTTGATGCACTTGTTTATGGTATAGGTTGATTACAGGTTGGTGCATGGTTGATGCACTTGTTTATGGTACATGTTGATTATAGGTTGGTGCATGGTTAATGCACTTATTTGTGGTATAGTTTGATGCATGGTTGATGCATGGTTTATATTTATTGGTACAGGTTTACAATGGTATATCTCACAGTGATAGTGTGACAGTGGTTCCATCATTCAACTTCTACTTCAGGGTGGTAGGATGGGGCAAGGACAGGTGGTTGTAGCCACCTTCCAG
>JASDQU010817557.1:18094-30592 GCA_032191745.1 Picea mariana
AATTAATTAATTAAATCACTTTAATTAATTAATTAACCTTTTTACCTCTGAAAAGCACCTTATCTCTCTGTGTGGCTTCCCTGGCCACTGAAAATCACTTCTCACCATCCCATCCTGTAGTGTTGCTCCTCCCAATTCCAATGAGCTATTATACTGCGAGGTTCCTCCAAGTAATGTGCCCAAAATGACCTCTTCAATGAATTTAATTATATAGCTCAAAATACTCCAAATCATGGAAAACATCGGAATGCAACGAAACCAAAGCCAACCTGTGCGGAATGGACCATAATGATGAAATGGGATGAGCGATGCAAGCCAAACCCCAAAATGCCTCTCAATAATCCATGTACTCGCTATAACATCCATCTGGCTACCATGGTCATCATAACACTATGTAATATAATGATGTCCCAAAGTGGGGACATTACAGTCCTCCCTGCTAGAAAATTGCTTGTCCTCAAGCAATAACCAAATCTCTCCAAATATAATACCAGGATCCCATGTCCACCTGTAATACACAAAGTAGAACCTATCCAAAGATGAACTATCACACACTCTGCCCCCTGGGTCCCATATCAGGATGTGAACTGCAATATCCTCTGAAGCATAGTCCTAAAATATATCAACTCTGTGAATTTCCTGCACATGACACCTGGCCTCACCCCGAAATGAGTCCATCCTCCAAGTCCCTACCAAGATCAACATGGCCTCCATCAACTGTACATGTTGATGCCAGGATGAAGTACTGTAAGACCTCCGTGAGACACCCTCAAGAGATGGGCTCTCCTCAATACTGAAGCTAAATGGAAAGTCAAAACAACTTTCCCCTGCAACGGTCCACTCGTCCCTGTCAGTCAGTGAAATGCTCAACCCTGCAATCCCTGGAACCCATGCTAGACTCTGTCGAAGATCACCATGCTGGCACTGCACTCTGTTGACCCTGCCTGACTGCTCCCTGTATATATACTAGATCCTCCACTCCTGGATCCTCAAACTGAAGTACTTGTGGCTATTGGACCTGTTGTCCAGAAACTGCATCTGTGAAAACATCTTTGTGGAAGGAGTACCTGCCTAACCATCTCCATGTCCGATTATGATGATCAAGAGTGAAAATTTGCCTCGCTCCATCGAACAAATCCCTGCAGGCCCACTCCAAACCAACCCATGGTGGCATATGTGGCTCTCTGGCGCAACCTGAGTCACCTTGTCGTAAAACATCTTGCTATCCAAATGAACACTCGAATCCCATGGTAAACTTGGAAGTTTATCACTTCCAATCCCCTCTAACTGCTCCTGTGTGAGATTGATCACTATCAGAAGCCCTCTGTGCTCATCTGTTATCACCTGGCCTATGATGCTCACCATCACGCACAAAGTCTCAACTAGTTGCCTATGATGATCCACCTCAATCTGGCTAGATGCCATAAAGATACTCATGTCAGGTGGTCTCGGCCTAGCCACTCCCCAAGTTCTCAGCCACGGCCTATCCTTCCTCATGCTGTTGTTTATGATAAAAGTTTTAGGATAGGCTAACAGAAACATCTGCAACTAATTGTAGGACTGGAAGGTGTCACATGCTTTGGTCAATCCCAAGGATTCGACCAGAAGCTCATCCATTGGTATCCATGATAAATACTCTCCTGTGGTCATCACCGAATCCCAACCATCTAGTACAACCGAAAGTAACTCCTCCAACTATTGCTCAACCAATCTCCGTCTCTCATCTCCCATGCAACTACTGATATGGTGAAGGTGATCTCTCATAACTAGGTGTTGTTGCAAAGGAGTGACATATGCATGCTCCCCTAGGTGTGTCTCCTCCCTGCAAGGCACTATACCACTCTGAATCCCACCATACATCTCAGCATGTCTCTGTGAGCTATCACTCATCACTGTATGCCCCGACATACTCATGTCGTCTACCGTAGACTCATGTTGTATCATAGATCTTGGGCGTACTGATGGATCAACCTCTACATGGAGGTCAACCACTCTCAGAACACAAATGGAAGTGTCCTCCATCAACTGGTGCTCCTATGCTAGATCACCAACATCCCCTAGCAACATGACTGAATGATATATCTGAGTGCCCATTAAGACAGATGAAGTGGACCTCTGACGAATCTCCTTAAGAAGCTCCTCTAATCTGGACTCCGATTCTTGAAGGGTTGTCTGTGTGCCTCTCAAGAATCCTCGAGTTCTCTCCAACTCCTGAGTAAGTCTGTCCACTTCCAACTCCTGCTCCCTCAGAGCCTCATGATACGTCTCACCAATCCTCAATAGGTAGCCCCTGTCTGTCAACAACTACTAGTAGTCAGTCCTCATCATAGACACTCTCTCCCTGAGGGTATGAAGGTCATCCATGGAAAACCCCTCATCTGCACTACTATGTGCCACCGATGCCCTCCAACAGTAATCAACCACCAAGGCATGTGTGTCATCACAACGCCTAGTGGCTACCATGATCATATCCTCACTAACTCTCAGTTGTCCTGCTAAGTGGTGTGACTCCTGATCACAGTCATGCTGAGGTGCCACCTCACGTCCATCACCGCTAGTGTCAGTCCTGCTAATGTCAACTCTGGAATCCCCAAAAATACACTCTGCATAAAATAACGTGTTGAACTGCCCACTGTCTACTATGCCACTTGGTCTGCCCATACGTGACTGCACATCATCCTCAACTACTAGCTCCCTCTGAATCATACTGTATCTGGTGTAAGCAGTTGTATCCTCCTATGCACTCACCCTGCTACTATCATCTACGCCTGGATCACATATAGATGTGTCCAGACACGTGCTATGGTCATCCTGACTAATAAAGAGTGCATCCTCATCAATGCAAGCTGATCCTGGAAGCAAGTGCCCCATCAACCTGTCAGTCTCCATAATCTGCTCAACTAATGGAGTCTCCAAAAGCTGTGACTCAATCTCCTCATGTTGATCAGTATGTGTAAGGTCAACTGCCCGTATGTCTTGTACCTCCTCCTGGATCTGTGGATCTACATGTCCATGGTGTGCATCCCTCACACAAGGGTCCTCCATCATATCTGACATACTACTAGTATCCTCATGTGATGTGGCTACCGTAGGTGTCTGTAAAGATGACAGATGTGTCACGACCACCCTAGGAAGTTGGTCATATGTAGGTGCTAACACGTGTGAGTCCTCACTAGTGTCACCACTCTGCTGAGGTGTAAGGTCATCAACAGTATGTGATATGACTGTTGAAGCATAAGTGCTATCATCCTGACCATCCCACTGCTCCCCCAATGTGCAAGGGTCACTATCATCCTCAAGCGTGCCAAAATCACCAGCCTCTGTGCAAGAGTCACTATCACTAGCCTCTGTGCAAGGGTCACTATCATCATCAGACTGCTCCAAATCAGCATCTATCTCTCCATCCTCACAAACCTCATCATCACTGTCATGACGTACCTTAATAATATGCTTCTGACCCTTACCCCTACACTTATGATCTGGTTCCCAAGGCACCTTGCAACTGTAGCAAAGTTGTGTGCTCCTAATGGGTGTGGGGTTCCTCTGTTCTTCCAACCATCTAGTTGTTGCTGCTCTCTTTTCCTCTGCTACGATGATCCCGTGTAAAACATCCTCTTCACTCCAACTGGGATTTCTTAAGGCTACATATTGTGGGAAGGTTATTTGGGCCCTAGTTTCCTTGCTAAGGGCGAAATATTTTATATCCAAGCATGTTATCTCAAAGCATATCTCATCCCTTTCCCATCTAGCTTCTCTGGCTCTCTTTTCCTCTACTACACCAAATCCAATGTGTAACCTTATCTTTGTTCCAACTAGGATTTTTATAGGATACAAAATGATGGAATGTTATTAGACCTCTGAGATTCTCATTGAGGGTTTAATATTCCCTCTCACAATCAACAATCCTTCCTGTAAAATCCCACACATCCATCTCTCCTTATGGAAGACCCTCATGCTAGCAGGAGTTTAAGCTTTGATACCACTGTAATGTTCCCAAGCCATTAAGCCAGGAACATCACGGTTTTGGGTGTCTTTTTAAACTTTTTCTGGTTGTGGAATTTCGTCAAACACTTTGCTTACTGTGAATATTTAGGTTGCGCTTAGGGTTTACTGATGTGTTATATATGTGTTTGCAGCAACAGACAAGAAGATAAGCAATGTAACATACCTCAACCATATGCAAGATCAATAAGATGATAGACAAGCCAAAACACTGCAGATCTGATTTTATTCATAAATAGGAGAACCTGCTACAATGAGATGTCAATCTGGAATGCACATCAAATGGCTCCAATAAAGACAACAGAAGATAGGAGCTGCTACAAAATGCTCCAATAGAAGACTACAGGCCTCCAAAGGCTGGATATCCACTGAAGATCGATGCAGGAGTAGATCTGGCCGAATGAAGTGTCAAACCTCAATCTGGAAGATGCCACGCCCTGCTGAAACCCTGAAGCTCCTCAATAATTCGTCCCTGCTGCCAAAGATGTCCAAATGCTCCAATGAAGATGTCAAACAGTGGATCGGGTAACTGCAAGAACAACCCAGGTGCTCAAATCTCCAAGACCCTCTCAAAGTCATGGATCTAGCCTCCCTCCAAGAAATGGTGTGCCCCCCTGGATGCCTGAAACCCTAGATAATTAGGCCCTCCTCCTAGAAGCCTCCAAATGCTCCACAAAACCACTAGAATGATAGATCGGGGCTTGGTTACCTCCCTGGTGAAGTCCCAAGCAAAATGATGAAGATCTGATATACCAAATGGCTGAAATCACTTTCTGAAGTGTGCTCCTCTCCTCCAATTTGTCCCATGTGTTGTTCCTGAGTTTATACTTTAAGGCTCTAAAGTATACCGTCAAGGCATCCGAAAAGATAAAGAGAATTAAGGGGTGAGAATCAAAAGTGAAGGGTAAATCAGAGTTGGTTTCTCAATTGTCTCTGTCTAGCTTCCCATTGCTCTTGGATGCTGATGTCTCTCTCGATAACTACCCATGAGCGTTCTAATTCGACCCGGGTAGTTGCTATTTGCAGGATAGTATTAAATAAGTTCAAAGCAATGCTAGTTTGATCTTGAAAGCCAGGTTGTATGTTAGGCTGTTTATTATTTGGGACAGTCATGGGAGGTAAAATTTTATTGAATTATAAAATGTTTAAAGATTTGTTGCTTCAGTTTTGAGGGATGAAATAGAAAAGGAGTTTTGGAACTCAAAATAATAACACAATAACAGTAGAGGTTGTTTCCTGTACTTGAAACAATTTGAGAATAGTAAAATAATAACAAAAGTAACACTGTCGAAAAATATGAGGCTTTAATCACGAAAGAATCTCATATCATAACAGAAGAAGGAGAGAAAAACGAGATTTCTAATGAAATATAAAATATAACCATCCAAATGACCTACAGGTCTTGAAACTGTTGATAGCAATCACAGAGGAAAAACTGTAAATGATTAGATAATTAAATAAATTCAAACCACAATAGAAGTTTGAGTTAAACTATAGCTGATCATTCATTAGAAAGACATGAAAAGAAAGATGTTGAAAGATATTGAAAACAGAGTAAAGGAACACATAGCTTCAAGTTGACAGAATTCAGAATCTCTTCTGCATTATCTATATCACTGTAAATCGGAAAACTTCTAATACAATTGGCTCCCCAAAAACCAAAAGCCCACTCCTAGTCTTGTGAAGTTATATTTATACATGATCACCAAATCTTTTTCAGTTAGTGATTAACTAACTTCTGAAGACCAACTGTTACATAAATGAGCAATGTTGAACCGTTTACATTTCTATTTTAACTTCTTTATTATTTCAATGATGAAAATATCCAAAATATTATTTCATGTCTTCGTTGATGAACTTCCTTCTTCTGTTTTAAGACAGTGAATACATTTTCCCTAAAACTGCACCAAAACTCTGGGAGCTTCTGGAATATCTTTCGCCTCAAATAGGAAGCACTTTCTCTGTAGTTCAGGCAGACGGTCTTCGATTATCTTTCTTGTGAACTTAATAGTTTGTAACCTTAAGTTCGGCATCACTATCCATTTGTCAATTTGAGTGACATTGATTACCTTTATTTGTGGGATCTCTACCTGAATTTCTTCCAAATCCTCCTTGAATCTTAACTGATGCTTACCAATGTTAATTTCTCCTAACAACCCTGGACAGTTGTTTCTTCCAATGTTCAATGAAGCTTTCTCTAAAAGGTCGAAAATTCCTTGACAGTCGTCATTAACCTCTCTGGTTATTCTCTTGTTTTCTGCGAGGTTTGCCTCCCATACTTTGAGTATTATATCACCTTTAACCTGCTCTGAAATAGATAGCTTTTGAGTCTCTCCGACCTCCTCTTTTGTTGAAAGAGCCACTGCTTTTTGAAAAGTTGTTCTGGCTACTTTCACTTCTCTCTCTTTCAGGAGAATACTCTCCAAGGATTTACTTACTTCCTGAAAGTAATTTTGAATAAATTTCAGCTTAAAGAACACTCCCTGTTGCTCTTTTTCTATCTTTGTATGTATTTCCAACACCTGGGCTTGGAAGATTTCAAGCTCTACCACTTGATATTGAATGGAATTAATCTTATTTTGTAATTGTCTATTCATTTCTTCTTGTTGTAGAAACTGTGTTTGACTAACCTGTATCTTCAGGTTTGCTTCATCTAAGCTTGCTTTCAGTTTTCGAATCTCTTGAATGTCATTGAATCTGGCTCGTGCTAGACCCTTGTTTATCTCCCGACTGATACTTCTTTCAGTCTCCTTTAATTGACTTTGTCGCTGAGATATCATCTGATCTTTCTGCTGCAACATAGTTGTCAAATTACCCACAGAGTATAAATTTGTCGATGCTAAGGCTCCCATTGTGCCTGCTATTTCTGTAGCGAATTCCCCCTCTTCAAGTTTTTGTCCATCTATGATGATCTTGTGCTTTTCTATCATCCTATCTTCTCTTGGATGCATTTCCTGTTTCAGGATAGCCTTCCTCTTTTTACTGAAAAAGTAATCAGAGGAAGGAATCTCATCCCTAGAAATAGGTTCGAGATCACTAACGTAAAGGAATTCCCTTTGGGGGTTACCATAAGTAGACTGCAAAGGGGTCAAAGAAGTAATAGGACTTCCAATCTCCGTTGATGCTATTCCTCCTACTTTTTTGGGAAAATCCTAAGGGATTTCTGGGGATGTTTCTAACTCCTTATCTTTCCTTGACTCTGATTTCTCTGTATGAGGAACTTATGTTTCTTGTGAAGGTATTTCGATCTCCTTCATATTTTCCTTTGCAGCTGTTGTATCTTGTAAGTCTGTTTCAAAACCTGAGGGAGGCCCTTCCTGCTCTAGAGGAGGGGTCGTGGATTCACCCTGCAAAATCTTTGGTAAACAACTTCGCCTGTGACTTTGGAAGGACATGAAACCAGTCTGTAAGTCAGGTGATAAGGCCTGTCCCCTATTCAATACCTCCTCATAGGTTTTAACCTCTTTGAATATATCATCATAAACACTTTTCATGTTCATAAGCTTTCATATTGCAATGCATCAAATGTCTATTCACTAGTTGATAAGGGTCATGTTTTTTATGTTCGATATTTACCAATTTAACCTCTTCCAATGCTTCTGCTTCCACTTTAGAATGGCCTAGGTTTTGCAATGAAAATCTCCCAATATGTACAGGGAAGATTGGCCAGGACTTCTTTTGAGCTGCCTTTAGCTCTATTCCAATACCGCCTTTTACAATTTGGTGCGCTACCTCTCTACACACCAATCTGTCTGGGAGGAATTTTGGAAGCGCATGAGGGGGGATCGAGCACCCATAAACCCTAATGTAAGAGACGTTTTCATCAATGAACCAGTCGGCTATTGTTTTGAGGTTTTCTGAGACTGTCTCAGAAATGCGAGCGGGTTCATAGCCATAAAACATTTTATGCATTGGAATTACTATGAAATGACAAATTTCGTAAAACGCATTCTTAGCATTTTCTTCCTATAGCACAGAGTGATACTCGTGAATGGGTTCGGGGCAGGTTATGTTCCAACTCCAATTCATCAGAAGAAATGGAGTCACAAAGCAGATTGCGTCCATGATGTACGCTGACATGTAAAAGGCCACCGGCTGACCTTTAGATCTTGCAACTCTGTAATTTGAAACCTCTTGGGCTAGGTTATCAGACAAAATCTTGCTCCAGTTAAAAGTGTATCCTTGTGATGCTTCTTTTAAAAGGGGCACCCATTCTGCAAGGAAATGGTAGGGATTCTTTTTCCCGAAGAGTCTACACAGCATAATGGCTACATAGACCATGTACTCGTTCAAAGATGTTGTGGCATAAATTCCATGGGTATCGGCCCTAAATTTCGATGGACATCTCCACCATCCTTTAATAAGATCAGGATATGTTTGGTCCGCCTCGATACATTCTTTCCTTTGAAACTCAGCTGTAAATTCAGCATTATAAATGTACTCAGGATTTGGTGAGAGTTTGTACATTACTTGTATATGCTCTGGCCTGAATGAGCCGACAACGACCGCTTGATCGTTTAAAATGCTTCTTGTCGGGATATCAACCTTCTCCAAGGCCCAATTGATCATGTCGTTGTATGCCATGAGCCAAGGGTGTGCTGTGATCTTATGAAGCTCCGGTTCTGCTATATCCCGAAGGTGATTCGCGGAATCAGCAAGAGAATTTTTGATTTCGTAATCCAGGAGCTCATAGATTTCTCTCCAGGATTTAATTGAGTCAATGGCGTGTGGCGTAGTGTCGGATATGATATCTCCTTCTGTGTTACGCATCTCCTCTGTATATTCACTCTTCTTCGGTGCTTTCTTTGGCGCCATAGCTTTATGTTAGAAGGAAAACCTGTCACAGAAAAGAAGCGTATGAGTTTAGCTGAATGCGTCTTACACCTAATAGCATGAACCAAGATAAGTTGCGAAACACGGACCTTTAATTCTCTTTTAACTCATTTAATGGTGAAGGTAGTGACGCAGCTGACAAGAACTTAATACCTTAAATGCAGTGAATATTTCTTAGATACGCATTAGTGTCACATAAATCATCAGTTATCCGTTATTAGTGTGGCCGTATTCTGGCAATCCCGGATTCAAAATTCGTAAGATTTCATTCAACGGTACCGAAAATGAGAAAATACCTAAGAAGTTTAATTATCGTTAATCGTGTTTTTTTAAAACAGAGTTAGTTCAGTTTAAACACTGATTATGGTTCGCGACTTCGCGTTTCGGGGTTTCGGGGATCGTGGATACATGAGGTATATCATCACTAAACCCCGATTCCCGAAATTGTGAAATCACGATGAGATTAGCTTAGGCCTTAACTTTCGTATCAGTGAATTAATTAATCAGGATTAAAAACTAACTTCCATTCTTTCGGGAAATCGGGGATCGGGATTTCATGATTCAAATATGTATGGAAAACATATGGTTTTAAGTAGACTCAAATCCCGAAAGGTTTAAAAAAAGTTAATCGACTCCTCTAGGGTTTAAATTACCGTGATTTAAAATAACTTTACAGAATGCGCGTCGGAACTTTTAAAACACTTTTGTTTTTCTGCCGTTGATTATTTAAAGAATAAAGCTTGTCGGGATTTCGGTACCGGGCTTTTGGAAATGATAGCGAGGGTTATGCTTTATGAAAAGCCGAAACCCGAAAAAGGAAAGTTTTAGTCTTAGAGATAAAAACTTTAAAAACTGCTTCAACACCATGCATCCAATAAATCAAATGATCCATAAAACTCCTCTGGAATGCACTAGATCGAATGGCCACGACCCTGCAATGAAAACCCAAGTGCTAGAATCTCCAGAAGCCCTGCCAATCACCTGGAACGAACCTCTCTCAATGGATGGTGCGCCCTCCTTGCTGGAAACCCCCAATGGTGTGCCCTCCTCTTCCTGTGCCTGGTGTAGAACCCTCCTGCACTGATGTGGATCTAAACTAGAATGGTGTGGGAGAGTATTGCATCTCCAAGACCAAGCTTGGGACAAGCTAGGTGGAATCTTTCACCACTGAATCGTACTCTAAGGTTTGTTAAGTCAAAACCCTCAAAACCCCCAAGAGATGGACCCTCTAGCTAGAAGCCAGATATCCAAAAGATAAACATACATGAATGAATGAATAGAGGCCCTTGCCTTTCCTTTATAATTCCTGCTCACCTTGTCCCTCCAAAGTGACTTTCATTTTATTAACATTTAATTAATTAATTAAATCACTTTAATTAATTAATTAACCTTTTTACCTCTGAAAAGCGCCTTATCTCTCCTTGTGGCTTCCCTGGCCACTGAAAGTCACTTCTCACCATCTCATCCTGTAGTGTTGTTTCTCCCGATTCCAATGAGCTATTATACTGAGAGGTTCTGTAATGTCCCATTTCCCCTAGGTAGTCAAAATACCATGGTGGTTTATCCAATTTCCCGTAAACCATTAGACGGACAAGCTAGGGAAATGATATTAGTAAAGTCACTTTCGAATTATAAAGTGAAACTTAGGAAAAGTGAGTTTATTAATATTAAACCCCTCTTTGAGGGTATTTCTCTCCAATTATTAATTAAAAGAATATTTTAATAGAGGAAAAAGGAAAAGTGAAAGACAAAAAGGACGATGGAGGATTGGGGAGGATTATTGACTATTGATTTTGAGAAAAGTGTTTTGGAGAAAGCTTGCAAGCTTGAGACGAGGGTTTCGAAACCCTTGGGGAGAAAATTCGGTTTCGAGGTTGAAACAATACCTTCCTAGCTGAAGATTTGAGAAGTCATCCTGGCTTCTCATTTGTAGACATTGGCATCTTGATTCGAATATCTCATCGAAGGAAGGATTTCATTCACAACTTGGTCAGGCAGGGCGCTTCCTCATTGGTACGAGTTGACAGTTGGGCATTTCTTCTAGCTGGGCGCGTCCATCCTTGGTTTGCTGCGTTTTGCCCACTAGAGTTGGGTCGATCCACTTCCTAAGTGTGGAACCTTTTGGCTGGGCGCGTTTTACCCACAGAGAACGCTGTTGTCATTCACTTGTTGGCTGCGTGGAAGGTTGTTGGCCGCGTCCTCACTTCTTCAAGCTGCATGTGGTGTAAGAGCTGCGTGGGAGGTAAAGATGTGGTAGTTGTTGATCGATTTTCCCCATTGGCTGGTTGAAACGAGCAGGAGGAGAGGTCTAGCACGAGTTGGAGGCTGTCATAATATCTCAATCGAACAGCATAGTCGCCAGCACTTGAATCGCCTTCCTTTGTCAAGTCGTGAGAGCAGATTTGGTTGTTTACTCATGACTGGGTATGGCTAGAACTTTCAAGACATCTACAGCAGTCACCCCATTCATTGTTGAGAGGTATTTCTACCTCATTTAGCTTGTATCTGGTTCAACAATATTAATAAATAAAGACAGCCAGAGTTCAGTAAAATTCTCCTCTAAATATGAACGTTTTCCATTATTATTTTTATGGGTTTGTTGATATCAAAATAATACATTGGGTACCTTATTTGGGAGGAATAAGGTGATATAAAACCACTAAAACAGCCAGCAAAACGAAATAATCCATTACAGTCCCATCAAATTTCATCTTCAGCCATCATTTACAGAAGTCTACCAAGTGTTTGACGAAAGTCCAACACCAAAATAACGGAGTTTTTTAACACTTTACAACTTAGAATATTTCAGTGGTATCAGAGCCAGGTTCTTGGCCAGCTGTAGGCGACATTGATGACTGAGGAAGGGTTGTAGAACATCACTTATAGGCGCAAGAGGTATAGAAGCGTGGAGGGCAGAGAAGAAGACATGGAGGGCACTCCAAGAAACAATGCAAATTGACCAGAGGACAGAGAGGATGGTTTGATCAAAGGGCTTATGAAAGCCTTACAGGATATAGCAGAGGGTCAGAGAGAGACCCGAGAGTTCATGGGCAGAATCACAGGTTATGCTCTAGGGAGCAAGCATGGCAAAGAAAGGGGGGAGAGCAGCAAAAGAGGGCAGATGGAAGATGGGGAAAACACGCACAGACCTCATGTTGAGGTGATCGCTTCCAGGACCAACCCTCAGAACCGCCCTCACGACTACAGTGAGATTCCTAGATCGACCATGCCCAAGTTCTTAGGACCACCGGAGACAGGTACANGAGGGCAGGTAGAGCAGGACGAGCCCTTAGCAGCTTATTTCCAGGAGTATAAGGCCATGGATCCAGATTTGAGAGAAGCTATGACTTTTGCCAAGTTTTGTAGCTTCAAGGGGAGAAACAGGCCGAGGTTCTTCAACAGGGTCCCACGCAGAGCTACGAGTTACAACGCACAGTGGGCAAGCTCACTTTGCCATACTTCGATGGGACGTCGAAGTGCACTGCACGAGCTTGGGTGCAGAAGCTCGATACCTACTTCCAGCTGAACCCCATGGCAGAGACTGATGCCATTAAGTTGGCGACATTGCACTTGGAGGGTGAGGCACAAGACTTGTGGTACCACGGGATGTCCACTCTGGGACATGCCCATATCGTCACCTATGCTGAGTTTACAGGGAGACTA
>JASDQU010817558.1:16749-33078 GCA_032191745.1 Picea mariana
CAATGTCATACCGCTAAACACCTATGAACATAATGGGCCGGCTCGTGATGAGACCTCCCATCCTCTTGGTTAGGTCTTGCATTTATTTATTTATCATTTTCTTAGGGTCCCTCAGTTTCTTATTGAGAGGATTTTTATTTCCTTCTCGGGGATCCCCTAGGTTAAGCATCTCTAGGTTTTCATTTTTCCTATGGCTTTTATCTTTTACTAGCTGCTTTTAACCCCTGGGCCTTTAGCCCCTTCTTCCCACAAGACAAGATGTACCATGGATGGTCATCCTGATGGCCAGACTAGGGGAGTGGGATGGATGAGCAGGGTTTCAATATGTAAGAATGATAATATGATGGGAGCGGACGATGGTTCTGCAAACCCCCCTTGGTGGCTAACCAAAACCCATGAATACCAACTTGCTAAGCTACCCCATCAATTACTCCAACAATGGTCAAGTAGATTAGTGTAAGATCCAAGAAGTTATCTGAAATGAAAGAGATCTAATGCATACATAAGAAGGTTATAANGGCAGGACAAGTCTGGCTGAGAAGAAGAAAAGATGGGCCCTCAAGGGCCATGCTCAAGTCAATCTGCTCTCGTACTCCATGTCTGGGATCATGTGGGCCTCGAGACATGATCTCCTAGTTATCCCGAGATATCGGGGATAACAAGCCTCATCCCTAACCCTAGGGAATATTCTTTGCCTAATTGTGTGCTAGATTGTTTCATGACATCCCACATCTCTAGTTAAATACAATAAATTAAAAATGATATTTACAAAAATATTTATCATCATTAATGTTTATGATGACATAATTTTAGCATAAGTCTTCTTCTCGAAACCCCCTAAACACAGATAATCAAAATTAAAATATTCATATGTTTATAAATGGAGGGACATTACATCCTCCCCCAAACACTGTCATCAATACTCCTCTTTGGAGCATGAATGAATAATCATTGGTCACGAATTCTTCCATTTCCCACATGGCCTCGTCACAACTAAAGTGCCTCCACTGCACTTTAACCTTAGCAATGGATCCGTTCCACAACATAGTTTCCTTCTTGTCGATAATGCATAGTGGTTCGACCTGGAACTGGCCTTTTGGTTCCACCTTGATCACATTCCAAATTAAAATATGAGTTACATCATGCACATACTTCTTCAACAAGGAAGCATGAAAAACATTGTGTACTTTTAAGTTGGTTGTTAGTGCAAATATATAAGCCACTAGGCCCACTTTGGGAAGAACTTCAAATGGCCCATAATACCGTGATGAAAATTTGGAACTCTTTCCCTATTTTAAAGAACTATTTTTCGTTTTAACTTTTAGATAAACATGATTTCCTAGTTTGAATTTTATATGTGTTCTTTTCAAGTTTAAAAAGCTTGTTTTTTTGTCCTATGGCAATTTTCCTTTTCTTTCTAAACAATAGTTTCCATTCCTCTTTACATGTCTGGCCCCAAAATAATTAAGTCAATTGGGTTGTCCCAACTAATAGGTGTTCTACACTTCCTTCCATAAATCACTTCAAAAGGAATATTTTTTATCAAAACTCAACCAGATGAAGGTAATATTCCCACATTATGGCGTAGTCCATGACATAGATCCACAATATATTCTCTAAAATTATGTTAGTCATTTCGGTTTGACCATCAGTTTTAGGATTATATGTGGTACTAAAACTCAATAGAGTGTCCAAAATAGTGAATTTAGTCATCTATAAATTCAATGTGCACTTTGTATCCTTGTCTAAAATGACAGTTTTCGGTAAACCATGCATTCTAAAAATTTCCTTATTGAAATTATTTGCAATGTTTATGGACTTGTGAGTTGATTTTACTGGAATAAAGTGTGTATATTTTGGAAGTTTGTCTAATACTACCATTATAGAGTCATTTTCCTTCTTCATTGTAGGTATTGCAGTAATGCAATTCATACTAATCACTTCATATTTCCACTTAGGAATGGGTCTATGATGCAATAATCTCCAAAGGTTACAATACTCAACTCTAACTTGTTGGAACTCAAGACACCTATCCAGATATTGAGCTACTTTTGTTTTTATCCCTAGCTAAAAATACACTTTCTTCAAAGATGTTATAGTATTTTGATAACCATGTAACTGGAATAAGTTTCTTATGTATTTTATATAGTATCAAACTCTTTAATTTTGTTTTGTTTGGAACATAAATTATTTTTTTGTACAACACTAGTCCATCCTGATTGCAACTGAATTTTGATTCTCCCTCAATTGATTATTATTCTAATGCTTTTCATGAATTTTCCTGTAATTTTCATCATTTTCTACCACTGATGTAATTTTATGTTTTAAATCAATTTGTATGTTACTACTAAAAATTGCATTTTTTTGTTCTGCTAAGTGTGTCCACTATCTTGTTTTCTTTTCCTTTAATATGTTCTATCTAAAAATCATACTCACTTAGGAAAGCCAAGCACTGGCTTGTCTTGCACTCAATTTCTTTTGGTTGAAAAAGTGTTTAAGGATAATATTGTCTACTTTCAAGAAAAACCTCCTTCCTAATAAGTAGTGTTGCCACATTTTCAAAGAATGCACAATAGCAATAAATTATAGATCGTAAGGTGCATATTTTTCTTCATGATATGTTCTTATGTGGGTATTCTATCCTCATGATAGGTGTTGTTGTTAGGAATGGTTTTATCTTTTCAAATCTCTCTTGACATTTCTCAATACATTTAAATATTATTCTTGTTTTCTACAATGAGGTTATTGGATAGAATTTTTTTGAAAACCCCTCTATGAATCTACAATAATACCCTATAATTCCCATGAAGGATTGGACATCTCACACATCCTTTGGCACGGTCCAGTCTAGGATTACCTTGAAATTTTCTGAGTAAAATGAAATCTATTCTCCTGAAATTAGATCCCCCAAATACTGCACTTTATTCTGATGAAATTCACATTTACCAAAATTTGCATACAATTGATGTTATCTAAGCATTTATAGAACCAGTATAAAGTGGTCTTCATGTTCCTCTTTGGTATTTGAATAAATTAATATGTCATCTATGAACACAATGAAAAACTTGTCTAAATATTTTCTCAACACATTATTCACTAAAAACATAAATGTAGAAGGTGTGCTTGTTAAACCAAAAGGTACCACTACAAACTCATAGTGCCCATACCTAGTTCATAAAGCAATATTATGAATGTATTATTCTTTAATCCTAACTTTATGATATCGTGACCATAAGTCTATCTTTGAAAATATTTCATCTCCCCCGACATGATAAAAAAAGTCATCAATGTCAGATAAATGACACTTATTCTTAATTTGCATCTTATTAAGTTGTATGCAATCAATGAACAATCTAAAAGTTGGATATTTATTTTTAACAAATAACACTGTTGCTCCCCACGAAGGCACACTAGGTCTGATATAATTTTTATATATAATCTCTTAGATATGAATTTTAAGTTTAGGTAACTCTAGAGTACAATCCAGTAAGGGGCCTTAGACACCATTGCAGATCCAGGTACTAAATCTATGGTAAAACCTATGTCCCTTATAGGAGGTAATCCTAGAATTTATTTCGGAAACACATGCTAAAATTATTTCATTATAGAATGTTAGTTAAAAAATTTCAACTACGTCATCCTTAATTTTAGATATGTGCATAGTGTTATCACTAAAAAATTATCTGCAACATTGCAGACAATGGCTGAATAAAGACATCAATTCCAGTAGCAATCAGTACACCTACAACATCAAAATACATCAAAAAGGCACAAAATAATAAACACGGTTCAAAAATTAAAGTGCACAAATTCACCAAAAGAAGCGCACACATAGTGCACAAAATGTGAAGGATAACACAACCCTAATCACACGTTGTGTGCAAGATGCACGATTGTCTATGCAAAAATATGCACACTTCTCATGAACGACACATTTGTGCATCTTGTTGGCCTCTCAACCACCTCTAGTATGACCCCCAACATGATTTGACAGTCATATTTGAGCAAAATCTATCTTGGAGGTTGGTCAAAGGCTAGGAAGTGCCCTAGAAGGCCCCTTGTTCACATTATGAACCAGTTGTATCTTTTCATGAATGGACACTATAAATATGTGCCTTGGGTGTGCTGGAAAAATAATAACTTCAAGGTATTGTTATGCTGCAAGAATTCTTCTTGGAGAATCCTCTTTTCGCTTGGATTCATTCAAGCACTATAGCAAAGGCCATTCCACAAACCTCTTAAGAGGATTGGCATTGTATTTCTTCACCATTGTCACTTGTCATTGAATGAAGAGAAGAGATATCTATTAGGGAACTCAAGAGTCCTCCCAAGGAGGAAGAAGGGATTCATAAGTATCTGCCTTTCTCCATGATGTTAGCGTATCAATATATTGATCCATTGGTAGCTATATGATTGACATTTTTTGTTTTTCATGGTTCTAGTTCTTGGAATCTTCTATAAAATTTATTTCTCTTCGTTTTTAGTTTTATTTCCTTGTTTCATGTGTATTTGGTTATCTAATCAACTCAAAAACCTTTGTCTTGTTTAGATGGCTTAACTAGGAAATTAAGTGTTGTGTTTTTTCTCACCCATGTGACAAAATCAACACAACAAATTGGCAACCATACTGGGTATCAATATCAAATTCCTCTCTATTTAAGTCTTGAGAGCACTTCTTTCTAATTATTTGGATATGCAGGTACCAAAATTGGCCTAATCCATTATTCCAAAGTCAGAATTCAGAACCAAGGAAATAGAATTTCACTTGGAAATTTCTTTCTCGACGTGTGAGAGGAAGTGCGTGACTTTCAAGGCAAAAATACGCACATTTTGTGCACTGTGCGCATAGAAACCTTCATAACTTTGTGCATTGTGCGCATTTTGCGCCCTCTACGGACCTGTTAGAACTACAGCCCGTGCATAAGTTCCTTTTTTGAAAAATTGTAAGGGTTTTATGAGTGGTTTGAGGGCCCCTTGCCTTTAGTTTTTAATTTCCTGCACTTTGTAAAGCAATCACACTTCACTTAGAATTCTTTCTCACAAGAAAGGTTAGCTAACATAAGCACATATGGGTAAAAAGAATTTATATTCTTCTCTTTTCTTTGTTGCCACATGGATGGATCATTTGGCATTTAAAATTTTGAGTTGAAGTTATTTCTTTTTCAAACATAATCAATTAATTTCAGACTAGAAATCAATTTTAACCCTCAAGTATGCTATCCCCCCACACCAAAGTGTGATCTCGGGAATCACAAAAGGTGGTTGAAAGAAAATTTCATATCCCTTAAAAAATCATTAGGGGAGGAAAAAACACCCCTAGGGTACCCCTTAGTTTTGGAAATCATCTTAAAATATTTGTAAGGGCCCATACATGCCCACATGTTTGCAATCTTAGGATAGTTTCTAAAAATTTTCTTTGTTTAGACAACACTCTAGGAAAGTTTAAAATATCAAGTAACGAGCCCATACATGCCCATATGTCTACAATATTAGGATAGTTTCAAAAGCTTTCTTAGTGTAGACAACATTCTACGAAGTTTCAAGGATCAAGTAAGGACCCATATGTACACATTGCTAGTTATTTAGGGCTTTAAATATTCCGCAAGTTTGTACCAAAGAAATGTAGTAAGATAGTTAAGAAGATTTGTAAGGACCACAGGAAGTCCACATGCTGTAATTTTACACATAAATTATTAAAAATTGTTTGCACACATTTCACTTTCTTGCACACAAAGCCACTCATAACACACATAATTTCTATTATAATAGTGGATGACGAAGTAAGCTTTCCTCTCAAGTGCCCACAAATTACTTCAAAGTAATTGTGAAAGATATGACTACTTCTTTGGAAATTATCCACACCAATTTAATTCAAACGAGCTTAGTGCATGACCCCAATCTCTCATCCCACTCCATCTAAAATTTTTCTAAGAACACACTAAATTTTCCTCCATAGGAGGTGCCAAAAGAATTTTTTTATTCTAGGAAGGATCTCGGGGATAAGCATCCAAATAACCTCCCTTTTTCAGGTTCTCACATTTTGAAACAATAGAAGCTGAGAATAGGGATATTTCAAATCGTCCAAGTCAAGTGTTCCTATACCATAAGGAAGGGAGATACTCATGAAGGTTCGAAGGTGGAGGTCGGATTGTTATGCACATCCCTCCTTGAGTCACCCAACTCTTGTGAAGGTATCCAGCCCATGACCCATTTATTAGGCCAAAAATCTAAATGTTTCACTTTGACCAAGGTGCTTAGTGGCCAAACATAAGATATCTACCCAAGTGGCGCTTGTGGGCTATAGTCACACCTTGATCATATTTTGTGTGTCTATCAGGAAATATTGCCAACTCTTTCGGGATATTCACCCTCTACCCCTCATTATAATTGATTACTTCAACTGTCACTAGTTCCTCTTATGGTGGCTTCAGACCCAACTGTCGACTGCTATTAGAAGGCCTAGTGCTAAATCTAGAGGAAGGATGATAGGTCTTTTAGGACACAAGAATTTATTTTTGTTTTTCCCCCAAGCATGAAAAATCCACCTATCCACATGTTTATTTATTTTACTGTTGATTTATGTATGATGTTCATTTGATTACATGCAATTGTGAGTTATACTATATTTTGAAGGTCAAAAATATAAAAATATCTTGTTCATTTATTTCTCTCTTGTCACCATTTGCACACATTCACTTTTCTAGTCGAAATGATAGGGGAACCACAGAATCCCCATCATTCTAGACACTTGCAGAATCTCCCCCCTATTCTAGGAGGAGTTCCTATTCTCCTTAACTCAGCGGCCACCCCATATCACACCCCTGTGATTGCTACTATATTGGGATCGAATTTACCTGGTTCCACCTTTCTTGGGTCAAATAGCCAAGAAAATCCTTATATTTGTTCTCCTTCACAAGGAGGTAGGAGACAAACCTCTTCTAAAGGGAGAAGTAAAAACCCACCAAATCCCTCCCAAGGGACAGGTCCATTATCTACACACACAATGGCTGGAACTAGTCCTCCACCTAATATCCCTATGCCATAATTGGAATCCCTCAACATTCCCGATTTAACCAAAACCATGAATGATCCCATTATGCATGAAGCCACTTGGCCCAATATGCCTACCAAATTGCCCTCAGATATTACAAAGTTTGAAGGAAAACCAAGGGAAGATCCCACCAACCATGTTATGACCTTTCATTTATGGTTCTCTTCAAACAACATAATGGATGATTCCATCCGTTTGAGGTTATTTCGAACAAATCCAATGGGTTCATCAACCAAATGGTATGTGGACAAAAAATCAAGGTCCCACGTGACCTTTGAATCATTGGCCAAGACCTTTTTGTCATTTTCTCAATTATCAGTTCATCATGACACTTGTTTATAGCTTATCTCCAAGTTCAAACATACCACTTCTATCCATATCTCAGACGACATCCATGAATGGCGCCAACGACGTATTTTATGTAAAGAAGAAACCACCAAAAAAAAATGTCTTTATTGGTTTATTAAATCTCTCATTCATATGATTGCAAAGGATGTAGAATCCACTTTTCCTTAATCAGAAGAGGAAGCCATCAACAAGGCCCAACAATTTGACCTCATATATGCTCAATGAGGTAACTTGTAAAAAGTATTGCGTGATGCACCTAGACCCATACCATTTGTCCAGGATAAACCTGGGATGTCCCATGCAGCAGATGGGTTGATTGGTTCTATGACACATATCAACCCTTATGACCATGCATCACCCACTTATTGTGAAAATCAATATCCACAACAATATGGGGGGATTTCTTATTACCCTCCTCCCACTCACCAACATTGATATCTTCTTGTTCCCTCTTAGTCATTGGGGGGACCCCCATCGATACTCCAGATGCATCCGGTCTCTCAATCTAGTATGGTTCCACCCCCAACCCCCATATATAACCCCAACAATAATGGAAGTACCTCAAACTCCTATATGCCATATGGATCATCTCCAAAAAACAACCCATATTTTCCATTTTCTAGTCCTCTCAAGACAGTTGCTCCTCCACCAAAACAACCACATTTTGGCATTAACTTGGTTCGACCCTATCCCATTCAACAGGTTCATGCTTTTGAATAGTTGAATATGAAAAATATGGCTCACCATCCAAATAATTCTAAGAAGAAAGGGAAAAATCAAAACAATAACAACTTGGGACTAGGAAGAAATGACCCCCAACAAAATCACCCCACTGGGGGAAACCAGAATCACGGAAACCAAAACCCCCAATGGGGAAATAATAACAATCAATCATGACAAGGGAAGAAAAATAACCTCAGAACTAACTTCCCTTGCACTCTATGTGGTGAGTATGGACATTAAACTCACCACTACCCCCAAATTGTTGATTACAAATGAATGAAAGAATCCATTAACACGCAATGCCCTCCAGCACAGCCTGACCCTTAGTAGGCCCCACAACATTATTTTCAACCACCACCTCCGACCTTTTTTCAAAACCCTATTCCACACCATGATGTGATGAATACCCAACAAGATATAAACTCAGCCCCACCACAAATGGGGAAATATCAAAACCCAGGTCCCAATCAACCTGGAAATCTGGTTGATCACAATATCCTCCATACCAGTGAGGAAGAGATTATTCTAAAAAAACGCAACTATCCATATGTGTTGCCTCCTCACTCTTCCCCAACCACCTCATAAGCAACTTCCTCTACAATTGGAAAACCATTAATGATTCCCCTCCCTAACATTTAACCAAACCCTCGTATACCCCACATGTTGTTACGACGAAATGTACATAACTCTCATGCTATGGCCACCCATAATTACAGTTTGGTCGTTGACTTAGCATAGTTTCCTCTAGCCATGTCTGTGATTGAGGTCTTCCAAACCTATCCATCACAATGAAAATCCTTTATTTCTACCTTGGGGGTAGTCGACCTAGCTGATACTAGACTCATCACCTTTGATCTAGACAAAGGAGAACCATGCCTCCCCACACTGGTAGATTTTCAGATACCAATTAAGATCTAGAAAATCATAGTTCATTAGTGCAACATTGATGAAGGTGCATCCACATCCATCATGTCCAAATTAGTATGSAAAAAACATGGCTCACCTAAGCTAGCACCATCAACCATCACTCTGAGAGATTATCATGGTAGACCATCATCCCCTGAGGGGATCTTCCAAAATGTCCCTGTAGAAATTGGGGGAAAAACCATCCTCATTGACATTGAATTTATCGATGCCCCACTTKATTACAGTATCTTGTTTGGACRTAGCTACATATATGCTATGAAGGCGATAACCTTTTCTATGTTTTGTATGATGATGTTCCCTCACAACAGGAAAATCATCATCCTTGACTAGATTACACATTATGATCCCAATCATTCCACCAACATTGATAACATACTCCCTCTTTTCCATGCTAGCTTAGATGTTTTTCCTGTCATCGACATTGGTCCTGGAATATTCAAGGACCCATCCTTGTTAGAGACTTATCATAGAACACCACCTCTCCTCAACCTTCTATTTCAACTCAAGTGTGTGTAGTGTATTCTAATTGAACATATATTAGAGAGAATACTCCTCTCACTAAGGCCCCTCCCCACATCAAATTTCCACCAGTCGGAGAACCACTACCTCAAGAATTCCTAGAAAATACCACCGCACCACTTATCCCAGATTTCCCCCCCATCCAAGGGAAAATCAGGGTCTAGGAAACAGTCCACTAAGACAATACCCAAATCCCCTTTTCTAACCCCCCACCTAGAGTCCAATAATTCTAGGTAGCTACCACTCTCACTCCCAACTAGAGGCAACACCACCACCACTAGGGGAAGATGAAGGAAGAATGAGCCCATAGCTTCACCCCCTCCTCGAGCTCAACCTCCTCGAGGACTATGAGAAAGAGAAAGGAACCCCACTAACAAATGTCCTACTCTTCTTGAGTTAGGCAATCTTATCTATCTCCCCAAAGCAACCCCATTTCTTTCCACTCCACCAAGTACCTCCACCGCTACTACGAAGTCCTCAACCACATGCAAGAAAGGGTTACAAACCAATTTTATGTGTACCATATTCTTAGAATATTTCCATTACACTCATTATTTGCCAACTCTACCTCAATTCTGCCAAACATTAGCCGCAATGCGCCACACATCTCGGCCTGAGCCCTCTCAGGCACTCCTTACTGATTCTCATATTACTCACATTTGTTATATTTTTTCGTCATTCTTTGTGAGAATGCGATACCATCCACAATGTCTTGAAATTTTGTTTATCTCCAGTGGGCCATCACACCCTGTACATGATATCCCTTCTACGTCCTCACCCCTTGAGGAAAACAACACATACCCATTGACAGTTCCCCCTACCACCTCCCAGGATCCCATATATTCTCCCATTTTCCACTATGATGAAGATATCCTGGAGGCATTGAATACCCGTAATTTCCCATGGAATGCACTCCATCATCAAGAACTTTTTCTCTCACACAAGGTCTTTCACCCTCCTACCCAAGCCTCCCTGTGCGCAATCGAAAGCAAGGATTTTATTCCACCGGGGCTTATTGACTGGTTTAAAAACCCTATCCCTGACCACGATGCTTTTGAAGAAGGAAACATGGCCAAGATCACCCCTAGAGTCAAAATTGACATTTCCATTAAACTAGACATCGTAGAAGAGATTACCATTGGCACCGCATGCTCCCCTGAAAAAATCATTCCTTAAAAATATCTATTTTAAGAATATTGGGATATTTTTTCCTGGTTATATACAAATATTCCTAGCCTCGATCCTTCTATAGTCAAACATCGAATCTACACATAGATGGACATCACCCATGTTCGTCAAAATAAATGTGCCCTCCACCAATCCAAAGTTGAGGCTATCAATGTTGAAATTGACAAATTATGCGCTTTCAGGTTCATTTACCCCATTGCGTACACTTCTTGGGTCTCCAACCCTATACCCATTAACAAAAAAAAGGGAACTATTCGTGTTTTCACCGACTTTCACGACCTCAACCATGCTTGTCCCAAGGACAAACTCCTGACCCCTTTCATCTACCAAATAATTGATGTTTGTGCCGGCCATGAGGAATTATCGTTTATGGATTGGTTCTCCAAATACAATCAAATTCATATTCACTCAGCATATCAGTACAAAACCACTTTTACTACCCCTTGGGATACCTTTGCTTATCCATTCATGCCCTTAGGATTCAAAAATGTTGGTGCTACTTTCCAATGGAGCATGATCTACGTTTTTCATGATCTTTCTCACATCATCCTTTCTTATTCGATCAACCACATTGCTCTATCCAAAAGCAAACCCGACATTTAGACGACTTACGCATTGTTTTCCAACGATGTCTCCAATATAATATCTTCTTGAACCCCCTCAAGTGTGTCTTTTGTGTCACTATTGGGTGGCTCGCTAGGTTCATTGCCTCCCAACATGACATCACTATGGACCCCCTAAAGGTCCAAGCTATCACATAAATTTGACCACCTAGGAATTTATGCTAACTGTAGAGCTTGCAAGGAAAAGCCAACTTTTTACATCATTTTTTCCTAGACTATGCCACTCGAACACATGGTTTTATCCTCTTACTGCATCATGATATACAATTTCAATGGGATGAACATGCTCAAACAAATTTTGATAATTTAAAATCTTCCCTATCCAATGCTCCTTTGATTAGTCCCCCAGACTAGAATCGCGATTACATCCTCTAGTTATCATCCTTTGTTATTTCAGTGGCAAGAGTCCTTGTCCAATTAGGGGATGATGGGCATGAACATGTGATTTACTACATTAGTAAAAACCTTTCATGACCACCCTTAAAGTATAATAATGATAAAAAACATGCGTTAGTAGTTCCTCGTAGTCTAGAAACTGTGACATTATATTTTTCTTCGAACTACCAAGGTCGTAGAAGATTCCAACCCCATGCACTACTTTCTTATTTGATGACAAATCCACACAAAATTTTCCTGAGGGATCGTTATCCTCCAGAAATACGATCTTGAGTTCTCCACTCCCAAAAGAATGAAATATCTAGCCCTAGTCGAACTCATTACAACTTTTCCCTTAGATGACAAAGCTTCCTCCATCAATGAGGATTTCCCCAACGAACACCTTTATTCATTCCCTCTGATGACCCCTGGTACGACGAGCTTCTTATCTACCTTCATACAAAAATGTTTGGATCTCACCTCTCTCACAATGATCTTTGACGCATTCACCATCAGACTCCTCAATACCTCCTCATTGGGGACATTCTTTACCAACAAGGGGTTGATACCATCCTTTGGTGATGTCTTACCATTGACGAATTCGACTGAGTCTTGAATGATTTCCACAATGGCTCTTGCAGTGGTCACCTCTCGGGTATGTCGACCGCCCAAAAAATCATCTGAGCAGGATACTTAAGGCCCACTTTGTTTCATGATTGCATTCACACTGTCAAGCGATGCGATAAATTTCATCTTTATGCAAACAAAGCACGATCTCTACCAACTCTTCTACACCAAGTCATCACAACCAGCCCCTTTTGTAAATGGGGCATAGATTTCATGACTTTCCATCCTCCATCAAGTAATCGGTACAAGTACATTGTCGTGGAAGTGGATTATTTTACCAAATGGGTCAAAACCATGCCCACATTTAACAACACTATTGACACAACAACACATTTTTTATTCAACCATGTCATTACCCAGTTCATAATCCCCCAACAGTTAGTTTCCAATCATTTTAAACATTTTGAGAATGAGATCGTTGTTGAACTCTCCTCAAAACTAGGCTTCACGCATGAGTTCGCCTCCCCATACTACCCTTAGTCCAACATACAAGTTGAGGATGTTAATAAATTCCTCAAAACCATGCTACAATGCACCATCAACAAACAAAATACCAACTGGAATCATATGTTGTTTTACGCTTTATGGGCCTAGCACACAACAATCAAAACTGCCACCAATTTTTTAGAGTTCCACCTCTTCCATGGGATCGAAGCCAACCTCCCTATCAAGTGTGACATCCCCACATTACACAGTGTGATAGAGATCTTACTTGACACTGCTCCAATGGAGAAGAGCTTGCTGACCTTAGAATCACTTGATGAAAACCGTTGATCTTCATTACAACACAATGAAGCATCTAAAAAATGGTCCAAAGCGACCTTCAACTGCCATGTCAACCTTCGCTCATCCAACAAAGGTGATCTCGTGTTAGCCTATGATATCTCCCTTGACACTCTCGACCATGGGAAATTTGAGTCATTATGCCACGACCCCTTCATCATCCAAGATTGCCTCACTAAAGATGCCTACATCTTGGCCTCTCCAAAAGGATTCCCTCTCAAGGAACTCGTCAACGGGTTATAATTGAATAAATTTTACTCCTAAGCATAGCCCCCCTACATTATTTTTCTCTTTGAACAAATTTGTGGAGTTTTTAGTCTTGTTTACTTCCACCACTCCTCATGTATGATTTATCACTCATATTATTGACAGATGCATCATACATCATCCTACCACATTGGTTACAATGACGGTGCGAGACGTTGGACCCAGAATCTCGCTTCGGCCACTTGGGCCCTCTATACCCCCTCACATATACTACTCCATTCTAGTGGAATATGCTTAGCCCCAACCACCAATAACCAAGCTTAATATGACTTCGTCATTGGTGTCCTCACCGAGGCCAGTCACCACCACATTTTTCACCTTATCGTTCTATTAGATTCCCAGCTTGTCATCTTGTAGCTCAACAACGTTTATCATGTTCATGATCCTTGCCTCTTCCACAAATACCTACAAGATGTACTTCTAAATCGCAACTTTGATTCCATCACATTTACACATATTATAAGAAACCTCAATCAAGTAGCAAATGACATGGCTAACCTAGTATTCACTCCTACAACAATCCCTAGTTTCCATGGATTAACACATATATCATACAATATCTAAGAGCCAACATTTCATAATATTACAACAAGGTCTCTTTCTTCTAGGAGTCATAGATTTTTTGTAGCACACTATCCCCTCTCTATAGAAATTTGGAAGAATTTTTTAGAATCATCACTTGAGCACTTTTTTTACATAGCAAAAACATCCATTTGTCAACAAATTCGTCTTCAATGGTCTTACATAGACCACACAACCGTTATCTCCTACAACAAATACTCTATGTTTCGGTTTCAACTCCCAGTGATGGAACTCTCATTAACATTATGTTTTATAGAAACATCAGTTCATTGACTATCAAATTTTCCACAACACATTATACCTAATATAATAGCTTCACAAAGGTCCATATTATTCTTTCCTTCCACTGAACATCATCTTCAACCATGGCCTACAACATATTTTTCAATCATTTAATTTGCCTACTACATGATATTCTCCTTCATCCAATATATAGTAGCACTTTGACTCACAATTATCATAATATTTGTAGTTCTCCTCGATCAATAACTTATCCCACATAATTTCATAATTTCTTCTCCAATACAATAGTCATAGTGGTCCAACACCTCCTTATAGTAGAAGCATTCTACTTCTAGCAATTGCAACTATAGGTCCAAAGTAATAATCATTAGTATGGATACTTCTCGTGGTTATCTTCCCCCTCCCTAGCATCGTTTCTATACTGGAAGACCTTTGTTTGTTTCAACAAATCTTTTATGTTCGAATTCTTGATGTTCACCTTCTCATCATCTCTCTTATTTTTACCAACATAAAAACTTAGCTTTTAGATTTCCCACATCGCATCAACACTTTAACTCCATCTTCGCACAAATTCTAAATCATTCATGTTCAACGAGTGCATGCAAAGTATTATTCTTATTTGGTTTCATTTCTCAATTGGGAGAAAAGAGGGGATGCTTTAAAACTAAGTCGGGAGGAACTTATGAATATTACTATGGAAACCTCCCCCAAGGAGGACATACTTCTCAACTAAGCAACACCCGTGTTCTGCATCTCAACGACCATGAACTCAGGGTAAAATTTATCTTTCTTGCTAGTCAATTAATAATTGATGTGTGGCGTGTAGTAGTACCTTTCTAGCCTTAGAGCTTATTATTTTCTCTCTGCGCCATCACGATATGCGCATATTGAGTGGAACCATTTCTATTCCTATTGAAAAGTCTCTCAAACAACATAATAACAATTTTCGCTAAACTCTCATTTTCTTCTTGTTGTTTTCTTTGACTGTTTACCTTAAAATTTCATTTTTGTTACTTTGATTTTTTTTTTTCTCAATTATTCTTAACTCAAGGTAACGATTCTTAACTCAAGGTAATGAGATTTATTCTTAACTCAAGTTAATGAGATTTAGAAACTTCATATATGTCACGTTTACTAAAAATTCACACTAGCTCAAAAAAGTACTTTCCCAACTTAAGGTAAGTATCTTTAAAAGATTGATAAACATAAAATTTACTAATAACTCATACAAGGGTGTGTAACAGAGTTATGTAACATCTAGGTGAGATAAAACACGATAATTTTTTCTAGTTTCAAAGAATCCCTCGTTTTTCCTTATTAGAGCGTAATATTGCAATTGTTTTTTTTTTTTTTTTTCTTTGGTGTTTTTCAAAATGGAGTGTTAGTTGTGGTGTAGTTGTTATTTTAAAATGCTTAGTTTTGAGTGCTTTTAGTATTAAAATGAATTGTGGGCATGAGACCAATACAAAGAGGGAGTTATTGTCCTTATGGTGTATTTTGTACTTTGCTCACTACAAACAGGTTTCTTGTGTACTGCTGGTTGGAGATTCAAAAGTTATAGTTGATTGGTTTTCTTTTAAAAATAATTTGCAACAGCCTTGAATGTCAAGAATTCACCACGTTGCAAATTCAACATATTTATAGGGAATTTAATAGGGAAGTTGATGAGCTTTCTAAGGAAGCTCTAAATTTGGAAGAAGGTTTCTTATTTTATGCAAAAGGGGAGGGTGCTCATGTAGAGCCTTTTAAATGTTTGACTATGGTCTAAACCTGACTATTTCTGTTTTTGGCTTCATATCTTGTCTTGTGTAAAGATATGTTCAGAATGGAGTAGTTTTGTAAAGCTTCTATAATACTTCTTTTGTTTTTTGATGTGGTTAAGTTTATGTTTTGGATAGAAAATGTTGTTTTCCGTTTAGACCAGTATTGTAAAGTTATCATTATATTTCTAATATAAGTTTTTTTAATTTGAAAAAAATAACTCATACTATCTTAAAAAATCATTTCCCAAATCTCTTAATCGATCAATGAAACATGACTTTACCACAACACGATGGTTCAAATTATAAACTT
>JASDQU010817559.1:7122-17722 GCA_032191745.1 Picea mariana
GAGAGAGAGAGAGATTCTTATGGTGAAAACCTCCTCGAGGCACCTCATACATTCATGTGGTTGAAAACCTCTTTTGAGGCAAGCTTAGGTCTATATAATAAGAAATAAAACAATTTCCTCATGGTAAAAACCTCCATGAGGCACCTTGAGTCAAATAATTTATTGAAACCAACAATGTCACCTATTCTTCAAGGAAAAAAAAACAAAAGAAAAATAAAAGATGAAGAAAATTATATTCTTGTTCATATTGCTAATCATTGTTGCATATAGATTAATATTACAAGACCTGCAACAAAGGAAAATAAGAGGTTTAAAAAGATTTGACTTGTCTACATGGACCCTGCACATTCCAACCTACATCATCAAGTTTTCATGTTCAATGTCAATTACAAGGCTACCAACTAAAAAATATATGGATGCTGATGTTTTTATACCGACTAACAAATATATGAACGTTGATATTTTCCTATGCTCAGGAACAAGCAAGCTATGCTCTTCAACGATCAACATGGTAACCATTCCAATTTTTAATTTGATTTAACAATAAAAACATAGAATTCAAACTATTTACTTTCCTAGAATAATTTTTGAAAATAATTTCAAAAATCAAATTTCATACTCTCGACATGTAAATTGAGAGAATACAAATTTAAAAGAGAACCCCTATATACCTAATAACCGTGTACTCACAATATTACTATGAAAATAAAATTTCAAAAAACATACCTAATAACCATGTACTCACAATATTAGTATGAAAATAAAATTTCGAAAAACATAGAATCTCTAAATCTTTATATTTAAGTCGAAAGGCGTATACCTATTGGAGATGGGTACAATTAATCACCTTTTAATTTAAAATTCTAATCTGATGGTTAACAATTGAAAATGCTGGAATATTTTTAGTCGTCCTCCCAAATCAATGAATGTGATTTACTCTTCATAACTTCCTTGTATTTTTGAATGCATTAGTTAACCTGTTTACTTTTTAACATTTACCTAATCATATTAAGAAATTACCTTTAACCTTTGGAATTAACTGATTAACCTTTAACTACCACATTTAAGATTAACTTTTGGATTTCCTCAGCTTTATGTGCGTTTCAGCTATCCGTGCGTTTCAATTCACCAGAATATTGTCCGTCCAAATAACTTTCAGTGTTAATCAACCGCAACACCAACCACTTTGCAGCTATGCTAGTCCTAATCTCATACTTTAAAACTAATTGTAGAGTACTTACAATTAAAAAATACGAAAAGAAAAAAACAAAAAACACATACAAAATATATATTCCTAATCTCATATTTTAAAACTAATTGTAGAGTACTTGCAATTAAAAAATACTGAAAAGAAAAAAACAAAAAACACATACAAAATATATAAATATTTATTGCAAATATATTTAATTATTTATATATAAAATACAAAGAATCAAAATTAATATGTACAAAACTAATGTCAGCAAAATGCAAAGCTTTTAAATATTTTAATATAAATTATTTCAATATAACAAATAAAAAAAATAAAAACAATTATATAATATGTACAAAACTAATGTCAGCAAAATGCAAAGCTTTTAAATATTTTAATATAAATTATTTCAATATAACAAATAAAAAAAATAAAAACAATTATATATACTTATGAAAGTTGATTATGAAAGTCAACATTTTGGAATCCAATTTTTTTAGTTAATATGCAAAGCTTCTCAATTTTTTAATATAAATTATTTTAATATAACAAATAAAAAAAAATAAAAAAATTATATATAATTTTGAAATTGATTATGAAAGTCAACTTTTCAGAATCCAATTTTCTAATTAAGAAAAATGATATATTACATTAAGAAAGAATATATATATATATAATTTTTTTTTGATTCTGAGTTTAACTCACACCACTCTAACTAGTTATCAATTCCTATTATCAAAAAAATAATAAATCAAGTATTACTAATTCAATGCCTTCATCATAAGGTTGACCTATTGTGATGTTCTAACTAGTTATCGATTTCCATTATATAAAAATAATAATTCAAGTCTTAATAATTCAATGCCTTCCTGATAATTAGGTTGAACTATTGTGATGTTCTTAATTAGTGATGAGAGTTTTATCTATAACATTATAGATGTTCTTATGACGAGTTAGGTTAATTTTGGTTTCCAGAGATGATACTTCACTATAACATTTAAACTTAATTCATATAAATTTAAATTATTTTATAATTTTTAAGTATTTTTATTTTTATTTACTTTTTTCAAGACAAGAATTGTAGAATTTTTTTTCATATTTTGTAAATCATATTTAATGTAAACTTGTAGGTGTTGATTACTACATCTAACTTAGTAGAGACATTGACTGAAGCAGGTAACTAAGACAATTACCCTAGATGATTGACCCTAATACCTCTTGCATGAAGCTCAAAGAATTCAACCACTCGAGTTAGCCCATCCGGCTCTTATAAGGGGTTTTATTTCAATTTAATCCATGAAATTTCTTAGAATGTTTATAGTAAAATGTATAATGTTGAAAGCATAAAAAGTTTACTTTTGAGGGTTTTTTATTCCTCCAAGTATGATAGGAGTATTGAGAAAAATTGTGTAGCATTTGGACATTTTTTTCTTTTGCGTGTGGAAACACTCTAGTATTTTCAAACCTTTGTCCACTGAGATTTTAAGTTTGGACTAGTCCATTTATCACTAAATACTAGATAAAACCACATAGTAGAAAAAAAAGGGTATATGTTTGTCTTATTGTCCTAAATATGTCGGTACAGGTCCCTAGTCTTGGTACGTTTGAACCTGTCGGCTACCCAATGGTATGACCTAGGAAGTAGTGCAACCATTTGATATCAATGTAGTTCTATTTTTTTTTCTAGCATTTAGTATTGCAGTTGTTGGCAAGTAGTGGAAAACCTAGCAACTATATGAAGGCTCTTAATGTGTTTGATTCACTCATATTTGATTGAAGGAATTTTAATATAAACATAACGAGAAACTAAAAGCTTAGGAGAGTTGTTGTTTTTGGTCAAAAAGGTTTTCTCTATCTAATGTTCTTTGAAGAGTGTATGTGTTTGTTTACTATGCCAGCCATATCAATTGGTATCGAGGCATACATTCCTAGATATTGAACTACACCTATCAAGAGGTTTGCTCCTTGGTAGCTCAAATCTCTATTATAGTTCTTGAAGCCTTATATACAATTATCATGATGCTTTCTCCTTGGAATATTACTGCTCTTGAAAAAACTAAGTTGTTGGAGGCTTGCTCCTCCGCTTCTAGAAGTTCAATTAAATCTTTGTAGTCAAATTCAAAGAATTTTTGTTTAGACTTCAAATTTGTTGTTCCAGGTACTTCAATCCAAGGCATACTTTAGCAATTTGATTCTCGGTGGATCTACTATGTGGTGCCTAACAAGGATAAACCAACCTTTAACTCTATCTTAGAGGTTTCTTCATCGCAAGTCCTCTAGATTACCATTAAGACTTTGTAGACAATAATGCAGGCCATGACCTAGATGAAGAGGCCCTCATCATATGCTCTAAAATATCTTTTTTTAGAGACAAAGATTACCTTTCCCAGGTATTCTGGCGACATGGATGGTGAATCTATTGATGCTTGGATTCACAGTCTATCCACATATTTTAACTCTTAGTCTAGGACGATGGACGCCGAGAAATCAGAATGGGCAGTGTTGCATATAGATGGGATAATGGTGAAGTGGTGGTAGAATCTTCGTGATCATTCCACCATCTATGTGGATCTAGGGGAGACACCTCCAAATTAGAACCCTATGACCTCCAAGACACAATTTTGTGAGGCATTACTACAATGGATTTATTCACCAAGTTATTATAATTCTTTATGGGCATGATGCTTCATCTTTGCTAGTTTTTAGGTTAGTTGGTTCAATCTTATATTGCTCAGTTCACTAAGCTCCAAGTACAATTATCTATCATAGATCCAAAACCTATTCTTTGTATAAGGTTTATTACTGATTTGTTTCTTGATTTATGCATCAAGGTTTAAATATTTGACTATGATAATCTCAATGAAGTCTTTGAAAGAGTACTTTCAACAGAGCACAAGTTGGGGAAGCACCCTGCATTCTCCCCTCGTTCATCCTCTACTTCTCTCCATTCACCTAACCCTTCTCATTCATCTCTTGCAGTTGAAATGGCTTGTCCTCCAATGCCTAGCACAATTTCTCCTACACGCCCATGGGAATCTATCTCTCTTGATTTTGTTAGTGGCCTTCCTATGACCACCCGCCATCATAATTCCATCTTTTGCATTGTGTGTTGTATTTCTAAAATGGTTGTTTTCATTCCCTACACTAAGGAACTCAATGCACAACAATCTATCCATTTATGTTGTACCCATGCATGGGCACATTTTGGGTTGCCCCTCTTTATTATATTTTTTTGGGAATCTAAATTCCTCAACCATTTATATAAAATACTATGGAATTTGTTTGGTTGTAAAATCCAATTTTCAACCATGTTTCATCCTCGAATGGATAACCAGACATGGGTGGTCAATAACACCCTCATTCATGCTCTTCACATGTTTTATTTTACACATAAGCAATGGGCTTAATTATCTACACATAGTCCAAAATATTTATAATTAGGAAGTTCACATATCCACAGGATATTCACCTTTTAAGGTTTGTTACGGTTTTCAACTTGTTGTTCCCTATGAGCTCCTGAATATTTTGTGCCTTGCCATTTTGTCTAAGTAGTGGAAGGAAAAATAAAATGCCACCTCATTATGCGACACATTGGCTAATATACACACTCGGGTGCAATGTGCTCTTGTTGACACACAACATAATTATAAACTCCAACAAGATTCATATAGGGTTCCCTCTTCATTTCAAATGGGTGACCAAATTTGACTTCATTTGTTGAAACAAGGTTGTAAATTCCAGTAAATTCACAAACTCTAGCCTCTTTTCTATGGTCCCTATACCATTCTTCAACAAGTGGGACATAACGCATTCAAGTTGGACCTCCTAGCTCAACTAGGCATCCATCTAGTGATTTATGTGAACCATTTGAATTTTTATGAACCTCCTCAACTAGAAGAGGAAGTTCTCATCACACATTCCATTCACAATATTCATGATTTTTCGAATCCATTACAGGAAGATGCAGTGCTGGAAGTGCGCACTCATTCACTATAGAACAACTTTAAGATTTCTTATCTAGTGGGAAAGCGTCGTCGTCTCCTGAATTAGCCTAAGTGGTTCACTGTTGACGAGTTCCACACTCAGTTCCCACATTTATGTGAGAAAGCGGGGACACTTTTAGCTTAACACAGGGATAATTGATATGATCTAGGAAGTATTGTAGTTGTTTGACATCAATATAGTTGTCTTTTATTATTATTATTTCCAACATTTAGTATTGTAGTTGTTAACAAGCAATGGACAACCTAGCAATTAAATAGAGGCTCTTAATTATTGGGGAATGAAATGGAACATGACATGAAACATAGAACACAATACTTCAGAAAATCAAAGAGGGACAAGAAATTTCGAAGAATAGAGGTGGCGTCTAAAGACACAGTTACAACACTTAAGCATAGAGTACTGTGATCAGAACATCACATTGCATATTGCACATCTTGATCTGCATGATCTATTGTGAAAACTCAGAATACTTCATATTTGACATATGATAATGACCCAAGGGGTATTATTTTATAGACTCAAGATCTAACTGACTCCCACAGAATCCAAAAGATCTTGTCCACATACAACCGTCGGTGGTTAGATTTGATTCCAAAAAAATTGCTCTGTCAAGTCGAATTGATGGGACTCGACTTGATCGACTATCTGTCCAACTCGTAGTCAATTGTAGGGATGGTCAATCCACCGCCCGACTATCTTCGAATGCTATTCAATTATCCGACCGACAAGAACATCAACTACTCGACCGACTGGTGTGGTGTGTTGGTCGATCGCCGGATAGACTGTGTCTAGATGTAGGTCGACCTCTCGACTGACTAAGCCCATAATATGTGTGATTAACCATCAATGATTGGAGTTCCAATTACCCCCCATAAACACACAAATCTAAAGGTTTAAGAGGTGAAATTTCATCACTAGAACCCCCCCCATAATTGCAAGATCCTGAAGCCTAAGCAAAGTGTAGTTCTTGATAAATCTGGCTTCAACTAAAGGTTTGGTGAAGATATCAACAACTTGATCTTCAGTATGAAAATATTCAAGAGAAACAACATCATCACGAACCAACTATCGCAAGGAGTAAGCATGGATCTCAACATGATTCATTGTACTGTGAGCAACAAGATTGTCAACAACTTGGATGGCACTTTGATTATCACAGAAGATTGTAGTTGAGGTCTGAACATGAAATCCAAGCTTTCCCCAAAGTTGATGAATCCAAACTTCTTCAGTACCTGCTTGAACAACACCACAATATTCTTCTTCAGCATTCGACAGAGACACTACCTTCTGTTTCTTGAATGACCACACCAAAGGTCCAGTGCTATAGAAAAACACATACCCAAAAGTGGACTTCCAGTTATCTCCGTTGCCAACCCAGTCGGAGTCAGTGAATCCAACTAGTGAATATAAACTATGACAATGTTTGATACCAAATTGAGTGGTACCCTTCAGATATCGAACAATGCATTTGACTTCTTTTCAGTGGCTTTCTCTGGGATCCTACATGAAGTGAGAAACCATATTGACATCAAAGGAGATATCATATCAACTATGAATAAGATAAATAAGACTGTTGACCAATTGTTGATAGAGTGTAGCATCGACAACGTGTGTTTGACAGGTTTTAGTAAGCTTCACTCCAGACTAAAAAGGAGTGGCACAAGGCTTGCAATCAACCATCTTAAAATGTGTCAACATATCCATTACATATTTAGACCGAGAAATGAAAAAAACATCACAAATGGTAATACTTGAAGACACAAAAAATAATGCAGAGTGCCAAGATTTGTCATGTCAAAGGAGTCAGAAAGTCGTTTCTTCAATCTAAATATGAGAGCATTCTAAGTTTGAACAATAGATCATGCAGATCAAGATGTGCAATATGCACTGTGATGTTATCATCACAATACTCTGTGCTTAAGTGTTGTAACAATGTCTTTAGATGCTACCTCTGTTCTTCGAATTTCTTGTCCCTCTTCGATTGTATGTAGTATTGTGTTCTCTATTTCATGTCGTGTTCCATTTCATTCCCTAACATGGTATCGGAGAAGATAATTGGCACAATACACCTCTTCAAACGCTAAAGTGACTTCTTGAGTTGACATATTAAATTGGAATCCATCACAAAGCTAGGTGGTTGGAGTTGATTCTACAAAATCCACTCTATCAAGTTGACTTGATGGGACTTGACCCAACCAATTATCTGTCCAACTCGTAGTCGATTGTAGGTCTGGTTGATCCACCGCTTGACTATCTTCGATTGCTGGTCGACTATCCGATTGATAGACACATATT
This sequence comes from Picea mariana, assembly GCA_032191745.1. Lineage (NCBI taxonomy): Eukaryota > Viridiplantae > Streptophyta > Pinopsida > Pinales > Pinaceae > Picea > Picea mariana. The sequence continues at coordinate 14,615 of JASDQU010817559.1, forward strand.
TGACTACTTGACCGACTAGTGCGGTGTGCTGGTTGATCGCCCGACCGACTGTGTCTAGATGTAGGTCGACCTCTCTATTGACTGAACCCAGAAGATGTGCGATGAACCATCAATGCTTGATGTTCCAACATTAACGCGTTTGATTTAGTCAAATTTGATCAAAGGAATTTTAAAATGATCATCATGAAAAGCTAAGAGTTGAGGAGAGTTGTTGTTTTTGGTCCAAAAGGTTTTTTCTCTCTAATGTTTTTTGAAAAATATATGTATTTGTTTCCTATGCCAACCATATCACTTAAGCACCCACCTCACACCTTCACTTGAGCACCCACCTCACACCTTTTGATTTAAGTTGAGTATTAGTGTACCAACTAAAACAATTTTACTTTATACTTTAAGAGAAAATAACATTTGAAATTTGCTACATAGTAAACTTTTTTATCATGATTTAAAATTAAATTAAAAAAATTAAAATATTATACATTAAAAAAACATAAACCTATAATTCAGCTTTGAAGGTTTCTTTATCTTTTTGAATGTTTTTGGAAGATTGAGAAAATTTTGAACATAAACATTGATTGCAATATTGAGGGTCAATTTAACTCTTTGAATTTGAATGTTTGAATGTTTTTTAAGAGATTGATACAAATTTGAAAATAAATCTTGATTGCAACTTTGAGGATTTCTTTAACTTGTCGAATAACTTTGAGGGTACTTTGTTCTCGTGAATCAATTTTCCCATTTACTTGGTTGAGGTTAAATTCAAACAATTTGTATACATACTCAATTCTCATAAATTGATTTGCCCATATTGATCTTGCATTGCTTGAATTTTGGGTATATATTTAGAAGTGAATGATTGTGTACATGCAAAATCGATTTGGCTTTAGATATTTCAAAAAACTTATATAGAATTATTGACTTTTGTATGTAATATTTCTATCTTAATAATTCAAAAAGCTAAGTTCTATCTCTTCCATACAAATTGATTTGGTATAGGTTGAGATATTTTCCATACAAATTGATTTTGATTTGGTATAGGTTGAGATAGTGAAATGATAATTATGCTCTTTTATTCTCTTCTTATATTCGGCAGCTGTAAAATAAAATTTAGAAAAAAAAAAAGCATTAATTGGATTGTGTTAATTAATGAATGGCTTTAATCCAACTATATAAAACATATAAGAACTATTGGTTGGCATTAGAATGATGCTCAACGTGGGCTTTAATATTTGTGTAAATTCCCTTAATAAGCACATTTTTAAACTAAGTAAATTTCCTTTATTTGAGGTTAGACACAAAGTGTTTAACATAATGTATCTACCATGATTTTGGCAAAGATGAATTGCAACCCATTAAATGATGCTTCTTTTCCTCTAAACGAATCATTCTTTGTTTTTATAGTGGTTAAAACTTTGGATTTTCTATTGGGGTTAGTGGAAGTAGTGTTGGGCTACTAGATGTGAGATTTTTTGAATATTATTGGAGATTGAGAATTTTTTTATCACATTTCTATTTTTGTGAGATATTGTTTTTTTTTCTTCAAAATAATATTAAAAAAAGCTATTCAAAAAAATTACATGTTAATGTGGTCGTTAGTGTTTTTGTTGGTGGGTTGTGTGAGCGAATAATTCACATGGGTAGGCAGAGTTTGTTTCTCGAGGATTCTCAATCTAGAGATCAACACTCTATTGAAAGGGTGAAAATATAAGCTCTCCACCAAGACTCTTTGAAGATATATAATTTGAATCTAGGTCAAGAGTTAGATTTAACTTTCAATGGGGAGTTTAATTGAAGTCAACTAACACTCTCTACCGAGAGTTGAATGAACCTCTTGATTGATAATTACATGTATTCAACTCTCAAAGAGTGTCGAATGCTTGAGCAAGATTTCAATTTCACCAAATTCACACATGTCCCTTTGCTGAAAAAATATGACACATCTTCACACGACCAAATACATAATAAAATGCGAGTTGTATCATTTATAATTAATTACATTGAAGGTGGATAAAAAGGGTTCTTGTATTCCACTTACCACCCATGGTTTTCTTGTATAACCACTTCCCACCCATGGTTTTCTGTGCCAATTAACTTGAGAATCATTGTCTAAAATGAATTCGGTGCTTCCTACATGTTAGATCACTTTAGTAGTTGCCCTAAATTAAGGATAGACAAATATAAAACGATGGATCTATCTAATGTTGTAGCAAACTTCCCTCTAGTTGTTGGAATCTAGTGATCCAGAAAGTTAGAGTTCTCATTCCAAAACTTTGATCATTTTTTTGACAATTTGGGTTGATTTGTAATTGGGAAAAACCCCTTAAAGACATTGTTCCACCACAAATGGGCTTTGGATCATGGTAGAATTTTGCTTATGCCTAAAATTTCTATCAAAATCTTACCGGATTTATGACTAGAAAAAGGGTTCATTTGCTACAAGATTAGCTTACTTCTGCAACTATCATGTGCAGACCTGTCTGGATGCCTTGCACTCTCCCCTAGGGAAAAATGGGTTAAGCTTCTCACCTTGCTTTACTTCCTTCATGTTGCTCTTGTCTTGTTGGACTTCTTGATTCAAGAACCAAAGGTTTGGCGTGACTTCTTATTGGTGTTTTTATCTTTCAATGATGAAATGGTGCTAGTGTTGTTTAAGTCTAGAATCTTATTCTTCTAATGCACTAAACATTAGGGTTTTGGTAGTATGGGTGCAATCTGTTTCTGATGCTTTGTACTATTTGATTTTAGCATATATGCTTTATACTATTTGATTTTAGCATATATCATGAGTTTGTTCAACTTCACATTATTTCTACTACTCGCTTGTGAAATCCCTTGAGTAGATCTTATCGTCATCTTGGGGTGGAGAGATGTCAATAATGGCTGTAGAAATGACGTGACAAGGGCTTAAGCTCCTCTTTAGATATTTGTTCAAGAAGGTTTATCCACATATACGTTTGATATTCACCACTTAAACATGCATGCAATGGTGAGTGGTTCGTATTTAGAAAGCAAATTATAAATGTTTTAATTTTTTTAATTTTAATTTTTATATATATATATTCTATCAACAATATTTGGATGCTTGTATTATATATATTATATATAATT